>KZ652244.1:67018-90057 GCA_001010745.2 Gerris buenoi
CATATTTTTCTATATTTTTAGTAACAGCGGAAGTACGATTTTAGGGTGGGGGGACACGAAAAATTTCGATGTTTTTTGAAAAAATGGCGCCGAAAACTAAACACTACTAATTTTGCCACTCCCACTTACTAATTTTGCACAATACCAACGAAACCCTTTTTACGTGAGACTTCACGCCTTACCAATTTATTTAACAATCATGCTGATACATCTTCTAGGATTCCCTGGATAGAGATCCAGGGGGTTGAAGGTAAAAAAATAATGATTCAGTACGCAGGTCTGGTACAACTTAAATTTAAAAATGTTATGAATTAAATAAAATGTGAAACCCTACGATTTTGGACCTTTAAAACTCAAAATTTTTCCGGGGGAAGGCCCCCGGACCCCCTTTTTTCTTTAAAAAAAAAAAAGTTATGAATATTTCTGTATAAACATCAGCGGTACATGAAAAATTCAAGACACATTAAGTGGTACGCCACCAAAAAAGTTTGGGAACCCCTGGTATATATAACTTAAAATTTAGTTTAGTAGAGAGTAGAAAACAGGACCAATGCTGGAACAGATAAATGGTGGAATCTGAAAGCTGACTTACCTTTTCAACTTGACAGGTACTGCCTGTCATAGGCACTGAAAATGTTCACAAGTGAATGAAAGCTAATAAAGCTACTTTTAGTGGAGTGCATTTCTTTATTCTTATAACATGATATCTTTTGCAGATAATTTGACAAGGAGTGAAGTCTCTCTGTTTCCAAACAAATTTAAAAATGGTTTAAGAGGGCAACATTTCGTTGTAGCTGCTGCCGAAGCTCCTCCCTTCGTTTTAAGAAAGTATGTAAAATCTTACTTATAAATATACAAGTAGAAATTTAAAGATCCCTACCTCTAAATTCAATACTAAACTCGCTCAGAAGCCAATAGGATTAAGTCTAATTTTTATTTTTTATACATTTAAATCGAAACGTCGTTAATAATAATCGTTTTACTATTAGATTTACGAGTTGCTTTTTCTTTTTTATCAAAAGTCATTCTTGTTATGTCTTTTTCTGTATGTTGTGATTATTGTGCTAAAAGATTCAAAATACAAGGTGTGTTAAAAAATTATCCGACCTTTCTTGATAAAAAAAATACTTACTAGTATTATACAGATACCTTGGGCAGCCACACTCATCCCTAAGGGTTTTGCCACTCTATTTGCCACGCTTGTTGTCTTGAACACTTGTTTTGGGATGGCACCTAACTGGTCCTTCCGTTCCTTTTTCTCTTCCGCTGGGAAGAATGTGACTGCCCAAGGTATCTGTAGCTGGTCATTTGCATGCTGCATGGTGTCATTTCTCATTTTTGGTCTGAAATTTGGTAAACTGCAGAAATTGTCAGCTTGGGGGAAAAGCCAAGAGTCATAGAGAGCCATATTGGGAAAGTATGAGGAGCCTGATAAACCACGGATGTGTTGCGCTTGACTAGGAAGCTCTGTATCAAATGTGAAGAATGGTTGGATGTGGGTGCGTTATCCTGATACAGCTGCCAATTACCCGCAACCCACAGTCCAGCCGTTTGCGTCTTACAAGCATCAAGAGGTACTGCATCTCACAGCATCACCGAAGACACAGTACCTCTTGATCTTGATGGTACGCCTTGGTGATAGTTGCACAGTGCAGTACTCGTGATGAACCACTCCAATGGAGTTAAAAGAAGACAGTTAGCATGACGGTATTGCTGCAGACCTGCATTTTGGTATCGTTCCAATTATACGAAATCTATGCCAACGAAATCGGAGAGATTACTTAAGCCGGAGTCACTGTTCGCGGATGGGAGTAGCTCGTTTCGGCACCAGATTATTGCAAAATCATGGGTCGATTGCCATTTCCTGTCCTCCATCCATTTATCCCCTTCTTCTTGTATGCTGCGTTCCGTACAGGTTATGGAACAGATATTAACATAGCTGAATAGAAGAGGACAAGAAGGTTTCCTACAGATATAAAGCGGCATGGCGAGAAAGTTTGTTTGGAACCAGTCATAGATTAATCGGGCTATGGGGCGATCTGTGATCTGTCCATTAGCCCTTAAGGTTGTACTCATATAAACAGACTGGCAATCGGGCGATAATCGGAAACCTGATTTAAACATTCCTACTTTCCGATTCAGTTAATGGAAATTGAAGCACTTCTTACTCAATCAATCGCAACAACACTTCAACACATACGATTTTCTTGATACGATTTATCTGATCAGACAAAACGCGTAATAAGAAAGAAGAAGTCTTTAGATTTACACCTAACAACTTCTTCTTTTGGATTTGGTACTTAAAAAGTATCTAATAACTAATAACTGAAGAAAGTATCTAATAAAATCTATAGAATAACATAAAATCCTGACATCTTTGATATTTTTCTTGTTCTTCTTGATTATTATTTTTGTTAAAGAAATTATCAATTTTTGTTTCATGTTTTTCCAGACGCGGGCAGAACTCGGGAGAAGGTTATATGGTAACCAAATGGGAAGGTATCGAAATCAGACTAATAGAAAGTTTGGCTGGAATTTTAGGATTTACTTACGAATTCGTCGAGCCTCAAGATTCCTTGTAAAAACAACCATCAAATATTTTCTTACAATATAAAAATGATTCAATTATAAAATTAGATATATTTTTTTACAATTAATTGTCGTTAAATTAAGAACTATAAATTTGATTTAAATTTGTAGTCCTTACTTTTAATTTTGGATTTAGCACACTGATATAGGTCTTGCGGTAAAAATTTATTTTGTATACCAACTTCAAATTAGCTACTCTCAAATTTGGCACACATAATTGTCACCTCGCAGGTAAAAATACTAGTATAGTTTCATCATCTACTCACTTATTTTCAAGATGGTTAATTACCTACTTTTAATTACCATTAATTACCTACTTTTAAGGCAAAATTACACCTAATCACCTATTAATCACTGCATCTCGGAAACTATTCATTCAGGAAACACAAATTTCACTACAAAGCTTGCTTTATTGATGTAAATCTCTGATAAGATTTTTGATTCACCATTTTTAGGGTTTTGTAGATACTTCTCAAAACCCTTATGCCGAGGGTGATGTGTCCGTCCGTCCGTCGCTCTTTGGTTCATTGGGCCCAAACCGTTTAAGCTAAAAAGCTGAAATTTAAAACACTGGCGTAACTTTGGGGCCCAAACACAGGAGAAATACACAACAGTTAAAAATTAAATATGCGCATGCGCAATTCGATTTTTTTTTTTTTTTTTAAATTTTCGAGTGGGGTACCAAATGAAAGCTGCTGATTAGTAGGTTGCAAATATATGAATACTTTTTTTTAAATTTTGCTTTCCTTATCGGTCAAATAAATCAAAATATACCCAAAATTGCCCCCCTCAAATACTATATAATGGCTGATCCTAATATTTCGAAATAATTCATGCTAGTACCCTATAGTGGGGTGATAAAAATTCCGGGAGGGCATCCCAAATTTTTTAAAATTGCCAATTTTAGGCGCGAAAATTTAAAATGCGCCCAAAATTTTATTTTTTTTAAATTTTTAGTTGGGTATCAAATGAAAGCTCCTGGATAGTAGGTAACAAATATATAAATACTTTTTTATATTTTGCATTCCTCATTAGGCAAATAAATCAAAATAGACACAAAAAAATGTCCCTCCCCCAACCACTATTGTTCGGCTGGTGCTAAAATTTCGAAATAATTCGTGCTAATACCTTATTGCGGTGCGATGAAAATTCCGGGAGTTCATCCTAAATTTTTAAAAATTGCCAATTTTAGTCGCGAAAGTTTATTTTTTTAAAATTTTGAGTTGGGTATTAAATAAAAGCTGCTGAGGAGTAGGACAAAAATATATATTTGCTTTTTTAAATTTTGCATTCCTTATTGCTTTATTACAGATAAAAAACATTGTGACCCCCCCGGGGATCGAACCCGGGACTCTTGAGATCGAAGACAAGAAATCATAATTTCATAATGGGTATGCTTACTCATCTACAAAACCCTAAAAAGTACTTGGAGTAAGTACTTCCCTGTGATTTTTATTTAATATGGTGACTGTTTTCGTTCAAATTATATTCGCATTATCACCCTAACTATTTTGTCTAGAATTTTGAAATTTGAAATCAAATTATTTCTAATGACATAAATATGTTCTTATGAGGGAATTTTCAAATATTTAAATAATAATAATTATTTAAGAGAATGATAGATTAAAATGTACTTTGTCACTAGGAATCGAACTATACTATACTATCGAACTATACATCTATAATTAACAAACATTGCTTAATTTGTATTTGTATTTCACAGGGAAGACGGAGCTGATAGAGTGTTGAATGAAGTGTTAGCCGGTAAAGCTCACATAGGTATCGGTGGGATTTACAGCACTGAAGATAGAGCGAAATTATTCTCATTGTCAGTCCCACACACACTAGACTGTGCTGCCTTCATATCTCTAGCGTCCACGGCACTTCCAAAGTAATTTAATATCATGCGACCTTTTTACATTTTTATTTAGTTTTGCAATCTTTGATGAAATTTTAAAAGTTAAGTAGAAATTTAATAAATATATCGATCGCTTTAAATCTTTCTGGTCGGAAAAAGGGCTGCTAAAACTTTAAAAAAGGAGGAGTTGAACTTGAAATGTTTTTGTTTGGGTATTACTTTTCTAGAGTTATTAAATTTTGCCATAAAAGTAAGGTGAACAAAGGTTGGGAATAAAGGTTGGGATACCATCCAACCTTTGATCGGAACCAATGAACGGATCATCATTGATGATTCGAAAGTTCACCTTGTGGGCAGTGGAAAAATGTGTAAAGAAAATTTAGTACGTTCTAACGAGATTTTGTTGAAACTTGTCACGTTGGATAACACTCTACAATAAATCAAATCAAACCCTTTGTTACATATATTATATATTTCAATAAAGGAGAACAAATATAAACGACATTACATGAATACGGATGATATAACCGAGTACCTCTCAAATGCCATTTAACTTGTGGAGTCTGAGAGGGAGAGGGATAAAATTTCCTTTTTAAGGATCATGGAGTAAGCACTACTATACTTTTATTTTGTTAGTAGGTAGAAAGTTTGGAATACAACAAAGGGCAAATTTATTAGTTTTTTCAGTAAATCCTTAATTTATCATTATTACTTTTTGTTTTTAGATATCGTGCCATCATGGGTCCATTCTTTTGGGATGTTTGGCTTGCTTTAACAGCAACTTACATCCTGGCAATGTTTCCCATAGCATTCTCTGAATGGCACTCGTTGAGACCTCTCATCGACAATCCTTCTGAATGTGAGAACACGTTCTGGTATGTTTTCGGAACGTTCACTAATTGCTTTACGTTCGTTGGCAAGAACTCATGGGGTCATACAAAGAATGTTGCTACCAGGATCTTTATTGGTTTGTATAGTAATATTTACTCTTAAACAAACAATTATACGAGCTGTTTTGCTTCGGAGTCTACTAAAGTAGTGAAAGTATTGAGTCCATATTGAAGAGAATATCCCCCACCCCATCAAAAATTAAAATGTCCACTCACATTTTACGTTTTAGATCTTTCTGAACAAATTTGGTTTCGTTTTTGTCGGTCTGCGTGGCCGTTAATCCTTGTCACACGCATAATTTCCACAATTTTCATCCGAGGTGCAAACGTAAAATGATTCCAATCATCTATTTCTTGCGACCTAATTTCTCTTAAATTTGGAAAACACTTGTGGAACATGTGTTGATGTGATATGAATCATGATCCGATCAGACGTAGCCACTGCGCATCCTTTGCCACAGGCATAAAACTTCTACAATATTTATGCGATTTCTATGAAATTTTCAGGGAATGTACAGGATATGCCCTCATATGGTATAAATGTCATTATAATTAGATTTATAGAAGTCACTTCGCCTAACATCCATTTCTTAAGATTTAACGAACCGATTTTAATCAGAATTGGTGGATTGGATAATTAGGGACTTTACCCACTGATTATCCGCATGGAATTTTTTTGACAAGTGCCACTCTAATTGGCAGGATATTTTCTTTTTCTTTTTTTTGTTATGCATTTCATTCTTTACGTTTGTATAGGTTCTTATTGGGCATTTACCATAATGATAACGGCTGCTTATACTGGTTCTCTTATCACATTTATCACCATACCAGAGATGCCAGAGGTAATTGATACTCCGCGACAAATAGTTGAGAAAGATTTCACCATTAACACGATAGGTATGTAAAATTCACTCATTTTTGATGAAGTGTTTTGACTATTTCCAAATTGATTTTAATAAAATATCAAACCAACTACATATATGATTTTCATGTAATATTAACATCGTCTGTCGATAAGATATAAAATAAAAATGGAATGGATAAATGATATATTTTTTTACTTTTGTTTTTCTGATGAAAGTTTCAGGGGGTTGGGTGAACTTGCTAAGATGGGCTGAGGATGCTACAGGTATAGAGTTGTGGAAACGTCATCATACAGTACCTGATGTATTGACAGGTCTTAACAATGTGACCCAGAGTATAAAACTTAATGAACCAACTGCTTTCCTCGGATCTAAAGAACATCTGGACTTTGTGGTCACCACTAATTTCACCACCAAGTAAGATAATTTGCCGGATGTAAGTAAGTAAATAAAATAAATGATAAAAAATAATATGCCAATTAGTGGCACACATTCCTTGCGTCCATTTAGTATAATTTAATGATTTCATGCTTTTACAACCTATTATTTATCATATTATACATTTAATTTGCTCCTCGTTTTTTAAATTAGTCAAATTTGTTTTGATTTTTTATAAGAATAATAGAGCGCGAATTTATTAATCTGAGACTAACTGTGGGCTATTTTACACAAAACATAAAAACTTATTAAAAGATTAAAACATATGACCATAATATAATGGGCTAATTATGAACATCCATCCAAATTTCATTAAAGTTGAATGACTAATTTTTAAAATACGTCGTTGTTCGCAAAAATTTAGCGACATACCAACAGACAGACACAGAACCAAAAATGTTTCCTTATGTCTGAATCGGTCAGAGCTATTAAATATACATATAGCTAATATCTACCGTTAACTCTAGTAAGCTCGGAATCAGTAAAATAAATAATGTATGGGTGTTGAGGTTCAGGTACGATCAAACCGGGGAACGCAATAAAATGTTGTCAACTTTTATATCCAGATTCATTTGGCAAATATATCTGCGAACTGCCGCTGGTATCAGTAAATTCAAAAAGGAAAACACGAATACAAGCAAAAAGATTGCTAATTCATTTAAGCAGGCGCAGGCCGCTCATCATTTTAGCTATGTTGAGTGTTGTCTTTAACTTGTTGCAATGGTGACACATGTTGACAAAATTATTGCCCGATCTATACTCATTAACAAATTTAAACTGATGAGCGCAATATTTCAAAAAAGTTTCAATAATATTCTTACACATAATAGAAAGACAAATTTGTATTACATTAAGAAGTTTATTTATACGTATTCTTTGTATTTTTACAGTTTAGGAAGCAAAAAGACTGTATTTCACACAAGTAGAGTGTGTTTCACACCGCTTTTGGTTTCACTAGTTTTACCAAACAAGGCATTGTACATTGAAGAAATTAACATAGCTCTGATCAAGGCATTCCAGGCTGGCTTCATAATTAAAATTACTAATCAAGTACACTGGCTTATGTACCGCTCTAGTACTGGAAAACTTCTTCAGGTAAGTCAATTGGTGAAACCTAAATGTATAAATTAAACAAAAGTATTAAAGTTAAACACATTATATATTTGCTAAAATAAAATATGTAACCCCACTTTCGGAAATATAAGAGAAAAAATCCGTTGAGTTATCACTCACTATCACGTGTGAGACAAACATTCGGACAAAGTTTTATCTCACTATATTAGAAGGTTCCACGAAATCCTGGCAGATATTATTGGGATTTTATCTCGCAATTACTAATTTTCAATAAAATTTTGTTAGAAAATTCTCCAGGGAGGTAGCGTAGCCGCGGCGGTTAAACCACCTCTGCTCGGCCATCACTGAATCATTGAGTGGAACGAGATGGGGTTCGATTCCTCGGGGTGACACTCTGATTTATATGGCTCACTATTGATCACATCATACTCGCTTTGGCGGTACAATGTACATATGTATGATATGTGAAGTGGCTGCAACTCTCTACCGCGGGGCGTACAAAGGGCCTAAGTAATGGCCTAATTGCAAGGTTCGAACATGTGGTTCGTCCTACCCGTTCTAGTAGGAAGTACTAGACTACTACTACTACTAGAAAATTCTCCAATTTTGTAACAGTCTGAAGTGAATTAGAATTGAAAGCAATAAGGATTCAATTCCCGGAAGAGAAAATAATTTTTATTCCCCCCCCCCTTTTCGTAGTATAAATTAATTATTTAATTTTAGATATATTTTCTTCAATTAACATCTCTCAATTTCGAATATAGTTTAGCGTCTTAAATTAGTTTATTGATTTAAGATTTGAATCTTATGTAAATTTAATAACATAATATAGACTTACTCCTTTATTATATTTTATAGATTCAACTCTAAACTCTAATTCTATCATAATTGGCACTAAGGATGGCCATAAAGACTCGATTATTGCATTGAATATTTCGATTATTGAATTTTAAATAAAGTATTATTTTACGAGTAAAGACAGTTGCTTTGAATTTACAGCTTGTTGGGCTCATAACCTTTAACTTGGAAACATTATGGAATTAATATAGCATGAGACGAACAATATACATCAGGAATTATTTTAAGCAAGAGGCCCTTCAACCTTGACCCTAAAATTTAATCATACATTATAATGATTATAACTAGATAACTAATCCCCCTATTACCCTCTCAAATGTCAATCTGTGACGAAATCCACAACTTCTTCTCGTCCACAATTCATAATTTTCTCTTTCAAAAACCTTTTCTTTAAATTCAATTTTCGACATCACTTCCTTAAAAATTTGTTTGCTCTTTTTTTTGCTCTCTTTAAATAGGTTACACCAGACAATCATTAAAATCTTATCTTATATGTCTACTGTACCTTAATAAGGTAGGTTAAGATAATCGAAACCTCATGTTTAACCTAACCATATTTTAAATCTAACCCTTTGTATCTCAAACTTTGTTAGCACACGGCACTCTAAAAAATAAAAAGGTCCGAGGCATCATTTTGGTCCGCAATTGTAAAAATTGCATGTTGGAAATATCTTTTTACGCTATTTTGGCTCTTACTCATCATAAAACAATAACCATGATTTTTATGGAAAAACTAATTAATATTTTAGGTTAATGAATGCTTGCTAATATGGCGCATATTTAACTTAGACGCATTTTATGTTAGTACTTCTTTATTGAAACTATGGCTTCATTCGATAGCCTTTCTCTGCAATGACACACTGAGGTATAGGTAGCTATTCATTTGTTGTTGTGTTATTTGAAGTAAATCCAAAAGATAAATAAGTTTTATCATATTTCCGCACAGTCAACTTTGGATCTCTGCTTGAACAAAGGCTCTTACAGACTGCCGAGCCAAACCGACAGCCACAGCCAACAGGGAACCAGGGGAAACGAGCCAAGGATTGGTCTCTACGCATGCCCAGTCTAAAGTGCGCCTGCGCCTCTCAGGGTGGGCATGAGCAGAGACTAATGTTCGGCTCATCGGCAGTCTGGACGAGGCTTAAACCGTTAACTTACTGAACTTCTACAGACAGTCATTAATCTGATCTGAATAGTTTAGATTTTATGACTTTTTTTTATCCCACGGCACACCTGGTCCTCGCAGCATTCAGGTTGGGAAACCTTGATCTAACCTCTATATTATATCGATAAGTTATCACTAAATTACATATAATTTTATTTTACTGTTTGTTTTCAGAGTGTAATTAGTAAGTCTGTTTTATTTCGGAGTGGAGATCGTCAGTTAACGCTAGACGATACTTCCGGCATGTTTTTACTTCTTGGAACTGGTTTTAGCATTGCAGCTCTGGCTCTTCTAATTGAAATAATTACTTGGATTCGACGAGACATCAAACAAAGAAAATTTGGTCATCCGACCATAAAGAAGCGCATTTCTGATTACTGTATCGATAACTGTAGAAAATTAAGCGCTTTATTTCTTTCACCAGGAAAGGAGTACGCAGATGAACAAGACGCTTATATCTGGCATTATATTTACAATCAGGCTAAACGAAGACTTAGTGCAGTCGGGTGGTCTCTATTTGGCAGCCCTGTCAGACAGGCGTCTCATCCCCCATCACCCCATAGATTACCACCACCAAAAATATCTATCACTAGAAATTCATTTTAAAATTTATAAAGTTAGTCGCATCTAGAGATAAAAAATCTATTAAAAAAAAGTACGATTTATGAAATAATAATATTATACTAGGACTAGGATTGTGTTCAAAGATCTAAGGAGAATGAAAATCTACGATTTATGCAATAATAATATTACACTACAGTCTATAAGATTAGAGTTGGCACAATCGAAGGCGGGAAACAACAAACGTGGAGGTAGTTTTGGGGTTATAAAAAGAGAAAATCTGTTTTGCCATGTTATATTTTTTTTTGTGGAACAGGGGTAGAGTAGAGCATTTTTTTCTGAAGTTGCATTCAACATGGGGGACCAATAAAATCGTTTCCCTCAAACTTTTCCCGCCTTTTGATTGTGCCAACTCTAATCTTATAGACTGTAGGATTGTATTTTTATTCCTCCCCCTCCCACTCCCCCCTCCTCTATTATTTAGAATAAATAAATGAAAGATGCCATTTATTTCAACTTACAAAACCATAAATAATTAGCATTGAGCATCGCGTGGCTCTATGGCCGGAATAATTGATCCAGAATCCAGACGGACCTCAATACTGTAGAATCTAAAGACTTATTTGGCGTTTATATCAATTAAGTTGTTTTTTATCCTAAATTAATTTTTAGATTTAAAAAGGGGTCCTATGTTAAAACTAAACAGTTATGTTTATGATAAAAACATGGATTATAATAGTTTTACTCAGTTAAAACTACTTTTACAAAAAATATTAAAGCTGATTCTATTTAATCCGGACTTGCGCTGATCCGGTCAGACCTCGGTCTCATCAAATCCGGATTAGTGAGACTATACAGTAACTATAATAATGTAGGAAGAAGGAAGACAAAATAAACAAAATATAACATTTATTTATATTTTTACACGCAGTCTATTTACTGAAATTTAATTACAAAATATTTACATTCAACAGTACTAGAGTAAAAAAAAAATAATAATTACGCTTCTAACAGTAACAAATTAACAGTAGAGTATACAAAAGAAAATAATATAAAAACAAGGTGTGCATTCTGTTCCACTGTATAAAGTTATAAAATAATATTAAGTAAAAGATTAACGTATTCTTATTGAGAGTGTCTACGATATAAAAATAAAATAAAATTATTCAGCGTAATAAAAAAAAAAAGTTCACTATTCAGATGCTTTAGTAACAGTATGTGTGGCAAACGATTCTTAGTGAGTTGAGAGCGCGGGAAAGTTTAAAAATTAAGGTGGGGAGCCAATTACAGCTTAGGATTTGATAATGCTGATTTCTCATTGGCTCCCCCCCCCCCACATTGATTTTACTTTCCAGCACTGTCAAAGCATTAAGACTCATTTGGCACAAACTGTTAAGCCTCGTCCAGACTGCCGAACCGGAACCGAACAGAGGAAACGAGCCGAGCATTGGTATTTGCGCATGCCCAGTCTAAAGTGCGCCTGCGCATCTCACTCCGGTCATGCGCAGACACCAATGCTCGGCTCGTTTCCTCTGTTCGGCGGCAGTCTGGACGAGGCTTTAGTAAGTCTTAGTGAGTTGAGAGCGCGGGAAAGTTTTAAAAATTATGGTGGGGAGCCAATTACAGCTTAGGATTTGATAATGCTGATTTCTCATTGGCTCCCCGCCACATTGATTTTACTTTCCAGCGCTGTCAAAGCACTAAGACTCATTTGGCACAAACTGCAGAGAAGTCGCCACTGTACTTGCTTCACTAAAATTTCAGACTGAGTATTTACATACATAAATATATATTTTTTCGAAATTATTTTCAATTTGTAAATAAAAAAAAAAAACTTCTTAAAATCTTAACTTCTTTTTCTTAAAATTGTGAGATATTTATTAAAATAAATAAATGAGGGAAAAAATAATAACGTAAATGATTTACATAAGCACATAGAAATATACAAAATAATATTTTTACAAGAAAAAAAAAATATAATAAATTTAATGTACCGATTTTATAATATGAACACAAGTAAAATGTCGATTGATATTACGCATATATGGGTAAATAATATGGCACTTTTATAGAAAAGGGCCCACCTTTCTTTTTAATCTAATATACCTTCTTACAGCTGAATACACACTTTTTTTTATATAAATATGCGATTTTCCTTTGTCCCAAAGTATATTGGACTGAATATCCCTTTGTCTTAATAGGCAGTTAGACTAAGGGATATAAACTCTTTTATATAAAAAAAAAACAAAAATGGGGGCCCTTTTCTATAAAAGTACCATATTTACTATCAAAGATATATTTAATCAAATTATCATAAATAAATAACCATTAAAGGAATCATCAGTTTACATTGAAAATAAACTAAAAACAATATTGAAATCCTTTATGGTTCACAAGTAACATAAATGTAAACAGCCTAAGTTTTATGTTCGAACATCGATTAAGTTTAAATGTAAACATTTAAGCGATTTAATAAGGTTTGCAAATTAAATATTAATGAAGTTTACATTTAAACATTAATGAGGTTTACATTTAAACAAATGAGGTTTACATTTAAACATAAATTAGATTTACAGTTTAGTTTGTTGATAAAATTTACTATCTAATAGAAATATTTACAAGATTTACATTTGAGCATTTACAGTTAGAATTAAATTTTACACAATTTTACATTAAAAAGGGTTTTATCTTCAGTAGAGAGAAAACACATCTTTATCCATCGCACAGGTTTTATTTATTATTTTAATAAATAACAATAATTTGTAGCAATGTTTAATAGCATAATATATAAGAGATTTAATATTAATAACAAAAAAGAATATTAATTAAACTTAAATAGAAAGTTATTTAGACACAGGTTTAAAAAAAAATATATAAACAAGGTCAAAAAAGTGTCACCAACCTGATTACAACAACTTAACAAAATTAGCCATTTATTCTCTACTTTATAAAATAATTAAGTTGGCAATCCTTCTTTTTCTCCCTACTTTTACTATTTCTTCCCACTTTTTGAGTTCTGGGGAGAAAAGACTTCGTTTATTCCCTCTAATCTAAACTAATCCAAAATCATAACTTTTCTCCCTACTGGAGATAAAGGATTATTATTACCCAGTGAGAAACTGGCATTAAAAAGTAAGCATGTTATATTTTTAAGTTATTTAAAATTGTTGCTTTTAACTTGAAGACTTTATTGTTGACTTAATTTGAAGACTTTTTCAAATTCAAATATTTTTATTTATTTATTCAATAATTACTATTTAACAAAATGATGAATAAATAAATATTATCATTTAACTGCACTATACAATGAAATATTTACAATAAATTTAGTACTTATTTAAATCTGTAAGCATTAAAAAAATATGTATGCCAATTTTTATTTATTTGTACAATATAATAAAACATTTTTAGCATTAACAACAAGTTTATACATTATAAACAACGTACTCATATTAACCTAAGTAACGAACACGTAAAAAACATAATTACATTTTTTGGATCAAGTAGCGAACCGAAATACAGTAGGAAATCTAACACAAAAAAAAAATCGAATCAAATATTTGTGAACAAACGCAATGATTCCTAATTATATAAGCATTAAAAGGGAAAACTTACACATACACTCAAAAATATATCACGTGTATTGTAAAAGAAGTTCACTTTTACATAACTACTTCGCCTCTGGTTTTATGGTTCGATTAAATTTATAATTACAAATTTAATCTAATCCTAACATTTTTCGGATTTGATATGGCTCCCCCCCCCCCCCCTTGATATGGGCGCCCATGCTAATAATGTTCAGCTTAAGTGGTGCAATCCGATGTATAATAGTAATAAGAACAAGCTATTATATGCTTTTTAGGGCTATGAGTAGAGGTAAAGGACAGCAATGGAGATTCGGACAGAGACTAGAAGATTTAGACTTTGCTGACAACCTCTGTCTCCTGGTGCAAAGCTGTAACATGGCAGCTAAACTTAATGACTTCAGAGTTGAGGCAGAAACAGTTGGACTGAAAATTAATGGTTCCAAAACCAAAGAGATGCGAGTCAACAATAGGAACGAAGAGCCTCTGTTTATTGACGGACAGGTGATTAGAGAAGTTGACTCCTTCTGTTACTTAGGGAGTATGGTTTCCAGAGGATGAGGTGCTGAGGAGGATGTCAACTCAAGGATCCGCAAAGCTCTAGCAGCATTCTCCCAGCTATGGCGCTCTTCCCAAATATGGAACATAACCAAGCTAAAAATTTTCAGTTCCAATGTGAAAGCTGTCCTGTTATACGGTTGTGAGTCCTGGAAGGTAACAGGGGTCATCACAAGGAAACTCCAGGTCTTCATGAATCGTTGCCTTCGGAATATCCTCAGGATATGGTGGCCAGAGAAGATATCCAACTAAGAGCTGTGGAGGATAACCGGACAGCAACCGGTCAACCTTGAAATAAAGGAAAGGAAGTGGCGCTGGGTAGGTCACACTCTTAGGAGAGGAGGCAACTGCGTAGCAAAACAGGTCCTAGATAGGAACCCTCAGGGATCTTGTAGACCTGGGAGGCCCAGAGAAACATGGAAAAGGACCATAGAAAGGGAGGTGCGAGCGGTTGGCAGGACGTGGAACCAAGTTAAGAAGGTTGCCCGGGACAGGGAGTCGTGGAAGAATCTTGTTGCGGCCCTATGTTCCACCTAAGGAATTTAAAGGACTTAAGTCAAGTAAGTCATTATATGCTTTCTGACTGAAGTTATTCATTTGTCTCTCTTATAGCCAGACAAGAGTTTGTTTACCATAAGTTCCATAAAAAGAAATCTTTAGAAGGCTTAAAGCTAGGCTTGCAAATTCTCTTAAATATTTTTAATTTAGTACCTTTAAGCCTGGATTTATTGGTGTTGGACTTTTACGTATTAACGTTATCTAGTCGATATAGCGTGGCGCTTATTCATAACTGTGGCACTTATTCATACTGCGATAATTCATGAATCGTCGTCATCATAAACTGACGAATCGTCGTCAGTTTCATAATGAGAATCCTGATAATGAGTACTATGGACTACCTCCTCATAGGACTGCTCCCTATGAGTACTATGGACTACCTCCTTGTACGACTGCTCCTTGTCTCGATAAGAATCACTGTGGTAGACCACTTCCACCGGATTCATGTAATAATTATGGTGTTCGTAGTTCCTTCCCGTTTTACCTCCCGAACTATGTTTACTTTTGGTAGGAGAAGAAGATTTACGAGATCGGACCAAAGTCTGTTTTTGCCTTGCCAAACTGGAACAGCTCGGGCCGGCTTGGTCTTGATGGGTCGCCATCGTAAGGTTATTCATCCAATCGTTAAAAACATCTTGGAAATTTCTTTCACTCGCAGCATTATCCACAGCGTCGGTCCGATCGAATCCGTCTCCGTTTAAGTCCGGCATCGACGGCCTAAAAGGAGACTGTTTAATCGTCTTCCTTTTTTTGTTTTGATCGGATTTACGGCGGACTCTTTCACCAGATTCGTCGTGGGACAACTCCGTTTCTACATCGGATTTCTTCGTTCTCTTCCTTTTTTTTGGAGATTTGGATTTGTCACGAGGCTTCTTCTTCGCCCTTTTTAAAGGAGGCGGTATGACACCCCGCATGTTTGACGGTCCTGCTTCGGCGTTTAAAATATTTCCTAAAAACCCGAAGCTAAGGATATCGTTCGCATGGAAGAGTTCCATTTTGGCGTCCTCCGCACTTTTGACGACGGAAGAATCGCCGGGTGGAACAATTCCTTCGAGTTTCACGTCTTTGAAAGCCGGAGAGTTTTCGGTGTCGGCGATGAGCTTTTGGACTGCCGAACACGTCTCGGGGTCGATGGTCGTGCCTTGGAAGCCTGTCGAAGAGGACGGTAGACTGATGGAATCGACGGCGTCCTGAATCTGTTTGGCAGAACGAATCACTTCTATCTGTTGGTAGATGAATCGGAGGATGGTTCTTCTATTGGGCAAAGCGAAGAAAGAAGCCAGGTACAAGTAGGATTTCCACCCTCCGCTCAGCACTAATTTGCAGCAAACTCTTTTCAACTCGTCCGAGTAACGAAAACCCTGACTTTTGTACTTTTTCAAAGTGATCGAGGATTTAAGGAATTCGTAAGCCTCCGGAGTCAAATATTTTTTCACTTCCACTATCAGATCTTTGATCTTGATAGTAGGGTGTCTATTTCTAAGTTTTTCTTTAGCTTTTCTACACTTGTAGTATTTTTTTTTTAGTTTACTATTTTCCACTTTTAGTTCCAGAAATTTGTTAGCCAATTCTTTATACGGCTCCGGCACTTTATCAATTCTACTTTTAGTAAGATACCGAGTCAAATCTAAAGGGACGTGCCCACTACCACATTGACACTCGTGTGATTTAACGGGGATCTTAGTTTTAGGTTTAGGTTTCGGAGTCGGATGCATCAACTCGATGTGGTCATAATTTAGCACCGAATCTGGTGGTGGAAGTGTCATATCAATTAGATTAAGTTTAGAGGAAGTGGGCATATAATTAGATTTAAAGTCTACCACCTTTAAATTCGGTGCCATACTTATAATTTTCGGCTGCACAATACAGGGTGTCGTCAAATCATTTGGGCTACTACTCCGGTCGACGTCGTCACCACACGGTGTAGAGAAGTCCTCGGTGTTTATCGGGGGGTCGAAGATCGTAGACGAGAAGTTTTCTATAAAACTTTTTAATTCACTCGATGCTCCTTTCACTGAATCATGGTAAGGCTTAAATGAAGTCGCTTGGATATTATTTGTATCGTCCCCCGAGATTAAACCGCAATTATCATCTTTGGCTCGAGAAGGATGTCTCTTTTGGTAAGTTCTCACTAAAGGCGACGGATTATTAAGAACAATCGAAGCAGGGGCTTTAATTTCGATATCGGATACATTATTGCGGTCGGTTTCCGGCTCAAGAGTAATAGGTTCCAGTGCTTGGAAAGATGTACATTGTCGGTCATCGGCAAATGTAACGGATTTGATAATGTCTTTATTCCGACTAATGTCAGGTTCAAGACTAAAATCGGAATTCACCTCGACTTGTAACCGCGGTTTAACATTAGAAATATCTAGTCGTGTGTCATAGTCAATCGGTTCCGTTACCGTTTTGACAGTATCAATTTTTTTCTTGCTAGGATGAAATTCATTTACACGAATGAGTCTACATACTTTTTTATACGACGTGGACATAATATGTTGTATGCGTCGGGGAATATCTTCGTGGTCAACAGGTATGTAACTAAGTTTCAAAGACAAATCAGACGACAGCATCACTTCTCTAGGCACAAAGTCGAATAAAGGTTTGTCAAAAATATCCGTATTCCAATCTGTAGAGGATTTCTTGTCGGCAGCAGATACTTTATGTACTATGACTTCCTTAGTCGGAAAAACATGTTTGATCATTCTTTTAATATGTAGAGGCACGGGTTTATTACACTGGATATTATCATTTAAACTCTTATCAGAATATCCCTTAGAGTTAGTGGATTCCTTCGACGACTCAGAAAGTAATGTCGGTAACCTTTGGTTCAGTATAGCAGGGAGTTCTAATGCAGATTTGTGGTTTGACGAGGTTTTATCGCAATAAATAGAAATATGAGATAAATCATTTGAATTCTTATTTAGTTTCTTCGGTGATTTTTGGTTTGACGAGGGCGTTACTTCATTTGAATTCTTATCATGATGTTCCTTAGTAGGTTTATCAGGTGATTTTTGGTTTGGTGGGGGTTTACCATTGTGAGGTAAATCATTTGATGTGTTATCTGGGTGTTCACAACTTGACACAGGCTGGTCGTTCGATATAGTCTCCACAGGTAGCTCTTGTTCATGAGACAATTCTTGATCTATTACTATTTCATTACCTACGACCATGGAGTCTTGCTGACAACTATCTGTTTCGTACCCTGCTTTATCGCCGTCGTCACCTTGCAAGGTAGGTGTTACCAAAGCCTGTGTAAGTAAATCGTTAACATATTCTTTGGTGATGGGTACCATTTTTTTGTTCCCGACCGGTATTTTCACAAGAGATCTCTTGGCCTTTAGCTGTGCGGCGTTGCGATTACAGGTTTGTGAAAATACACCTTTCAAAGTGGATTTTAATTTATCTGTTATGGGCACCCTGCTGATAACGTCTTTATACAAACCGTTGAGAGTCATCTCCCTGCTTCTCTTACACGTGATGTTCTCATCGTCCGATGTAATGTCTTTATCAGAATCGTAGGAACGACTGTTACTCCTCGACCTTTTCTTTCCTTGACTAAGCAGCACAAACTTCTCAAGGGGTGTCCACTTGACATAGGGTATATTCACCACTTCCACAGGATGAGGCTGAGAAGGCTCGTCATTTTCTTCGCCGCTTTGACTTTCTTCTCGGTTCCCTGTAAGATTTCCACATTTATATAAAGGGTCTTTAACTATTACCGGATCATGTTTGACATATTCAGTTGTGGGCTTAAAATGAATATCTTCAATACTAGTAAGATCGATAGAGTCACCCAAATGAGCGACGTCTGCCGTTTGTGGGATTTGGTTATGTTTTATTTTTTGGGCAATGAAACCGATTTCTTCAGTAGCTTTGTTACAAGTATCGTTTAATTGTTTTGAGGGCTCGTTATTTGTAAAACATTTATTTTTGAAAGTATCTACATTTTGGTTTTTACTGGGACCGGTTTTTGTGTATGTTTTTTGTGTCCAGGTTACTATGGAACTAGACTTAGAAGCTACTGAATAGCTAGACTGACTGAATGCTTTAGTATCACTTCTACGCTTACTTATTCTCTTAAAAGTATCGGGTTTACCAAAACAATTTGTAAAGTCATTAAAAATGTGACAGAATTTTGGTTGGGCAAGATCCTCTCCCGTCTGAGAAGCAGTGCCTTTTGAATTTAGATACACATCTGGCAGTTTAGCTTCAGAATGAGAGTCTTCATCACATGATTTATGTAATATATTCTTGCAGCGCTGTTCTCTCTCTTTAGACTCGGGAGTTACACTACATGTTTGATGAGCCACATTGTTAGATTGAGGTAATGATGTACTTTCTAATTGCCGTATTTCACATTTTTCTTGAGTTCCACAACTTTTTGGCTGTGAAACAGGGCTTTTTGAATGTGGCACAGTATGGGGCAATTTAGCTTCAGAATGAGAGTCTCCATCACATGATTTATGTAATATATTCTTGCAGCGCTGTTCTCTCTCTTTAGACTCGGGAGTTACACTACATGTTTGATGTGCCACATTGTTAGATTGAGGTAATGATGTACTTTCTAATTGCCGTATTTCACATTTTTCTTGAGTTCCACAACTTTTTGGCTGTGAAACAGGGCTTTTTGAATGTGGCACAGTATGGGGCAATTTAGCTTCAGAATGAGAATCCCCATCACATTTATGTAATACGTTATTGCATTGATGTTCCTCCTCTTTAGACTTACTTGTTTGAGGTACCACATTGTTGGATTGAGATGATGTACTTACAACTTGCTTTATCCCACAAGCTGCTTGAGTTCCATGACTTTTTGACAGTGATTGTGAGAAATTGCTATTTGTCTGTGAAACAGAGCTATTTGTCTGTGAAATAGAGCTATTTGTCTGTGAAACAGTGCTATTTGTGTGTGAAGCAGTGCTATTTGAATGTGGCAGAGCATGCTGCAATTTAACTTCAGAATGAGAATCTTTATCATTTGATTTACAAAATAAATTTTGATTTTTATGTAGTCCCGCTTTTGAAGTGGGCTTACTATTTGTTGAATAAGTTACAATCTTTGTTTGTTGTGCTACAACATATTTTGATCGAGATGATGTAGTTTCCAGTGATGATGTATTTTCCAATTGCTTTATCTCACAATTCGCTTGAGTTGCATGACTTTTTGACTGTGAAACAGAACTTTTTGACTGTGAAACAGAACTTTTTGACTGTGAAACAGAACTTTTTGACTGTGAAACAGAACTTTTTGACTGTGAAACAGAACTTTTTGACTGTGAAACAGAACTTTTTGACTGTGAAACAGAACTTTTTGACTGTGAAACAGAACTTTTTGACTGTGAAACAGAACTTTTTGACTGTGAAACAGAACTTTTTGACTGTGAAACAGAACTTTTTGACTGTGAAACAGAACTTTTTGACTGTGAAACAGAACTTTTTGACTGTGAAACAGGACTTTCAGAATGTGGCAATTTAGTTTCAGAATGAGAATCCACGTCATATGATTTACATAATTCATTTTTACGTTGATGTTCTCTCTCTTTAGACTCAGGCCCCATAAGTTTTGAATGAGACGTACTAATAGTTTGAGGAACCACATTTTTGGATTGAGACAGCTTATTTTTCAATTGCTTTGTATTTACATTGGCTGGAGTTACTAGTGAATGTGGCAAAGCATCTTCAGAGCAGGACTTTGAAAGCATGTCAATTTGACGTAATTTACGTCTTGATTCATCGTCATCCTGGACTAAATTCAGTTTCGGTAATTCAAAAAATTCCATCGGTGCAAGAGTGACCTGATCTTTATTATTAGTTTTGGTGGGACCGATTAACACAGCAAATTGCGAGACTCCGTTGACTTGGTGGGGATCTGCAATTTTTTTTAATTGACCGACTGCTCTATGGCCAATACTGCTTTTGTCACAAAGTTGAGATTTGTTTAAGGTAAGTTCCTCACCGTGGTTTACAGTTGAAGATGCCCTTGATGGATCTCCTTGGGAGAATGTTTTATTTTTATTTAGAATGTTAGGAATTGTTCGCCTTCGATATTTATGATTTTCTAGATGTCTCCTAATGGTATTACCAGCATCCTGTGCAATTTTAACGGAATCTTTCCCCATATATTTACACTTGATATCCCCGATAAACTCTTTATGCACGCCTTCGATCTTCTCGAGGTCCAAAGGAGGTGTACCATATTCGTTAAACATTTGCGCGACGGATCTGTACGTCACAAAAGCTTCGCAAATGTTAAACAGACCGATCGCTTCCAAATGACCGAAGTCCTGATCGGTCATTTTAATTTCTCCGACAAGGGCTAAACAATAGTAGGACGTTTCAAGCAGGAACATCTCTTTGGGGCTGTACAACAATATCTTGGTTTCGGGACAGCAGATCATGTTCTTCGGACGGAGAAGAGGTCCTCCGGATAAAAACAGTTTATCGTCACGTGTGACTACCACCCTGTTTATCGATTTAAAATTTACTCCTCCGGGGAAAATCTTTCGTTCGAAATCTCTTGGCTTAATTTTCTGCAAAAGAAAGAAATCCACAGTTATTTTAAAATTATTTGAATTATTATAATCAAAATAAATAGTCCAGGAGATAGCGTGCAAAAAAAGTGTCAGACTAAGATCAAGCTAGAATTTCATGTAAAAGTAAATGTTTTCGTGCCTTTTAAGAATATGTGACATAGCTTGGTAATAGGCATAAAAAAAAACCGGTGAAGAGCTGGCATGTCCCGGCCTTTTATGGCTGACAATGTGATTTACATGATCCTAAGTAAGCAATTTGATGGTAGTCTATCTCTCAAATCTTACTCCAAATCAAAGAGGTCAACTATTAAGTTACAGACTACCATCAACTTGATTTTTGGTCTACTAAGTTAGTACTCAGGATCATAAAAATCATACTGTCCACCAAAAAGGACGGGACATAGCTGCTCTCCACCAGTTTGTTCTTTTCAAATGCCTATTGCCAAGCTATGCCCTGTAGATAAACTTAGCAGACCAAATATTCTTAAAAGGCACCAAAACATTTACTTTTACACGAAATTCTAGCTTGATGTTAGTCAGACACTTTTTTGGACATCATCTCCTGGACTACTGGACTATAAGCCATTCACTGGAGTTGTTACTATACATATTGTATCTGAAATGACTAAGTTTAGTAGGTTTGACTCGGATTGAAAACTTTTAAATATAGATTAGAGAAAAAGATAAACAAGTTTCTTTAATAGAATAATTAATTAAAATGTATTCACCTTTGAATCAGGGTCTAGAAGAGGAACACTAAATCGTATAAATGGGAAGGCGAACAGAGTAGGGTAAGGCAAATCATCGCTGTTAGTTATTTTCGAGATATCACCTTTAAAATTTGTCAAGTGGAAATGTTTTTTACACAGGCTGTAATACTTGGCTAATATATCGGGAGGCACTCCGTATAGATCCAGTCTTCGACATCTAATCACCCACTGCTTGCACCTAAACAAAAATACATATTATCAATGACCTTAGAGTTAAACAGATTTGAATTGATTTTGACGGAACCGGAAAATTGAAAAGAGAGCCAATGAGAACTGGAGATTTTGACTTCTAGAAGGTCAGACGACAATCTCAACCACTCATTGCATCTCTACTCAATTTTTATTTCTATTTCATCTCTTCCATCTTTATTTCAATTTTCCTTGACTTTCCAAATCAATTCTAATTATGAAACTCCTATATAGTCAGGGTGCCAATAAAAAAAGTGGGAAATGAGGTATACATAAAATGTTTTTGTTGATTTTGGTTGTATTTAAGATGTATATTAAAAATCCGATTGATGCCACTCTGTCACCCTTGAGCATTTTCGGAAAATCAAGATGGCGGCCAATATACAAAATTATATGCTTTTAGTCCAGTCAAATTAGAAAATAACTTTGCATAATCTCCCAAAGTTTTGGAAAGTGGCTTAAAATGTTCGTATGACTCCTGCCTAACATACTAAAAGTCCCCGAGGGTGAGGGGGGAGCTCGCCCCCCCCCCAGGGGGGGCAATAGGT
>KZ652244.1:93570-104970 GCA_001010745.2 Gerris buenoi
AAAAGAGTTCTTTTGCCCCCCAATCTTACTTTTTTTTTTATTACCTAATTTTGAGCGCTTGTAACTCAAAAACGGTTGGAGATAGAAAAAAAGTTTAGAGGACTATTCTTATTGGAAATTTAATGAAGAACAAATTTTTACAAAACCATAATTTGCCTAAAGTCGATACTTTTAATGATATTTGGTAAAAAATAAAAAAAGCACCTATTGCCCCCCCTGGGGGGGGGGCGAGCTCCCCCCTCACCCTCGGGGACTTTTAGTATGTTAGGCAGGAGTCATACGAACATTTTAAGCCACTTTCCAAAACTTTGGGAGATTATGCAAAGTTATTTTCTAATTTGACTGGACTAAAAGCATATAATTTTGTATATTGGCCGCCATCTTGATTTTACGAAAATGCTCAAGGGTGACAGAGTGGCATCACTCGGATTCTTAAAATATACATATTTTTAAACAAAATAATGTAAAAAAATGTTATGTATACGCTAATTCCAGGTTACCATAAAAATTGCCATTTGGCACCCTGACTAATAGTTGCAGATACAGTTTTGCAATTTTCCTTTCTTTCCTTGTCTACAAATAATTATTGTGTATCCAATTGTGAGGTCTCAATAAGATAAAAGAAACAAACGTTAATACTGAAAGCAAATCATAATTCCGACATTTTCAAAGTAGATGAAGTTAGATGTTGGTATAAAGCTACGTCATGAGTTTAATATTGAATTTTAAAATATGGCAAACACCAAACAATACTTGAGTGAGAAATGAATGCTATAGCAATTCACTAACGGCAACGGCAGAGTATGCACGCTACGATTTGAGGCAATTGACAATCAGAATAAGAGACGTTGGCCAACCAATAAGAGGAAAAAAGTATGGCCATCAACATTTTTGTTTGCCTAGCTGGCCCGGGAAACTGTAAATTCCATATTTTTTAACGAAGAAAGTCAAACCATGTAAATTGCACCACTACCTCTTGAAACGAAGTAAGTCAAACCATGTAAATTGCACCACTACCTCTTGAAACGAAGTAAGTCAAACCATGTAAATTGCACCACTACCTCTTGAAACGAAGTAAGTCAAACCATGTAAATTGCACCACTACCTCTTGAAACGAAGTAAGTCAAACCATGTAAATTGCACCACTACCTCTTGAAACGAAGTAAGTCAAACCATGTAAATTGCACCACTACCTCTTGAAACGAAGTAAGTCAAACCATGTAAATTGCACCACTACCTCTTGAAACGAAGTAAGTCAAACCATGTAAATTGCACCACTACCTCTTGAAACGAAGTAAGTCAAACCATGTAAATTGCACCACTACCTCTTGAAACGAAGTAAGTCAAACCATGTAAATTGCACCACTACCTCTTGAAACGAAGTAAGTCAAACCATGTAAATTGCACCACTACCTCTTGAAACGAAGTAAGTCAAACCATGTAAATTGCACCACTACCTCTTGAAACGAAGTAAGTCAAACCATGTAAATTGCACCACTACCTCTTGAAACGAAGTAAGTCAAACCATGTAAATTGCACCACTACCTCTTGAAACGAAGTAAGTCAAACCATGTAAATTGCACCACTACCTCTTGAAACGAAGTAAGTCAAACCATGTAAATTGCACCACTACCTCTTGAAACGAAGTAAGTCAAACCATGTAAATTGCACCACTACCTCTTGAAACGAAGTAAGTCAAACCATGTAAATTGCACCACTACCTCTTGAAACGAAGTAAGTCAAACCATGTAAATTGCACCACTACCTCTTGAAACGAAGTAAGTCAAACCATGTAAATTGCACCACTACCTCTTGAAACGAAGTAAGTCAAACCATGTAAATTNGAATATTATCTCTCAAGTGTATAAATTAAGCAAAGTTGTGCCGCCAAGCGATTCCCTACCGTATCGTCTCCTGCAATCCAGCCAAAAATAACAACTGCGTCGTATCCATAAATTGTTGAAAAGTAGGATTCATAACAAAGTAAATAAAATAACGATGGCAAATAGGACAAAGGGTGGTATATTTTTAATAATGAACTGTTGTACAAAGGAAATCTAACTTTTCATCTTTCAGTTTTGATATATTTATTGCTATTATTAATCACAAAATGACCCACCAAATTCATTTCATTTTTAAAATAAAAAAGGTGAATAACAAAGTAAAAGAGTGCCGATAAAGGTCTATGTTTCACAAAAACTAAATAATAAAAAGAATTTTAAAGATTAGCAAAAATAAAATGACGCAAAAAGAGAAAACACATTTAAACTACTTATTTTTGTTTATTTTTTACAGTGACATTTCGCATAAGAAGGTAACATTATTGTTACTAACCAACTACTAACCGAACTAACCGTATTTCGAGTTCGGTCGAAGCGGTCGCGACCGAAGCGGTCGACCGCAAAACGACCGGAGCTAAACAACTTTACCGGTTGTTTAGGTTGGTGTTTCCGGACACACCGGTTACTTCTCGGTCGACCTGGTTAGTGTTTCCGAACGCACCCTAATTAAGTTGATCATAGAATAAACGATAGCCATTAGTGTAACCTTTACTGATAAGGGAGATAATCGAAAAAATAAATATAAGAATCCTAAGCTGTTGCACACTAGTATGTAAACCCATCAGGGTAGTGATTTCTACATTAAACTCAACAAACAACAAATCATACACTGTTAGGACAAGTATATTGTAAATGGATATTATTACTAAAAGACTTGAGTTTTATATTGTGAACAGTTTATATTAAAGCGCCAGACCATCATACAGACAGTAAGAATTAACTTAACAGAAAATAAGACTTCAGTTATTAAGTAATTTAGAGGTGAATTCTAAAGACAGGAGTTACGTTAATCTTTGTACATGATTCTTGAAACTTAGTCGAAGTCTGTAGATTTCATAGAGACGTTCCAAGTTTAGTTGGCAAGTTTCAACAACTTGAATTCATTTTATTTTGAAAATTATATCCATATTTTGAAAGTTATCTCTCTTATAGTCATTTAATTATAATAAATAAGGTGTCTGCTCCGATAAGTGAACTATGACTTTGAAATTGAGACATAAAAGCTAATACCTTTCTTCGTTCGAAGGAAATGAGAAAAAACCTCGTGGATTTACATTTTTATCTTTATGACAGTT
Organism: Gerris buenoi; assembly: GCA_001010745.2. Taxonomy (NCBI): domain Eukaryota; kingdom Metazoa; phylum Arthropoda; class Insecta; order Hemiptera; family Gerridae; genus Gerris; species Gerris buenoi. The sequence continues at coordinate 96,707 of KZ652244.1, forward strand.
AATAGCCGCACAGATTGAACCGTATTTTTCAGGCTCCATAATATGCTTGTAAAACTTTTCGAACATGGTGATAACAGATAAACGTAAACAAATCAAAAACAAATACTTCGAGTAAACGAAAAAGACAAACTTTAAACCAGAATTGAACACTTAAAAAACAGACTAACACACGGATACATCATAATAGAAATAAGAAAATGATAAAACCGCGAATTTCAAACAATAAGACGGTCTGAAAGGCTTAAAAATACTATAGTATTATCACTTTATAAGTACTCAAGAATCAAAATAAACCTTATACTTAGTTAAATTTATCCCGCTAGGAGCGCTAGTCAACTTAACCTCATTCGCAGATAAACGAAGACCTGTATTGTGGATTCCAAAAACGAATCCCTTCGAGAAACGTAGGTATCCTGAGGACCCAGATATTCAGATATTAAATAAATTAACAAACTTGTGCCGGATGCGAGAATACGATCTACTGATACTGAATATTCCCCTCCCCCTCCATTGAAAAGGTTGGATGTTTTAACAGAAGGGTTCTACGAAATTTCCTGGATAAGAAGTTGAGGAATCTGCTCCTACTAATATGTCATATCCTATTGTAATTGTAATTCTACCATCTCTCAATCTCAATGCGTTGCGATGTCAGAAAGTTAATTTTGATTATTTGAAGTTCTTTCCTAAATATGTATAGATAACTATGTAGTTAACGTTCAACTCTTCAACTACCACGGTTTTCATATACACATGAAGACTTGAAAACCGAAACAAAAGAAAAAAGGGGAGGTCAGATCACCCACTCTATTAGATCTAATTTCTATCTCATTAGATCAGATCTAATTTTCTATTATTATCCTTTGAAATTTGTCAATTTACCCTATCCTAAGCCGCTGTTCTAAGCTAATTTTTTTGCTCTTCCTGGCAACACTGCTTTAGCTGTTATCAAAAAAAGAAAAAGACGAATAGAAAACGAAAACAATAAAAAGAAAAAAGAAAGTTAGATCTGTCAACAAGTTTATAGTTTAGAAACATCTTGACTGTTAAAAACGATGTGTGTTTTTCATTTACATTGATTATTTTAACTATTTTTTTATTTTAATGGAAATAATTATTAGTCCGTTCTATGTGGTTAATTGTTTTAAGTATTTTGTTTAAGTGAAGTTTTTAGTTAACATGTATACGTTATTGTACGGCTTTTATAAGTATCTTGTTCAGAAACAGGAGTATTGCGTTTTGATCTTAGGCCTCGACAATGCGGGTAAGACAACGTATCTCGAAGCCGCCAAAACAAAACTCACCAAGGATTACAAAGGTATGAATCCCAACAAGATTATAACTACGGTCGGTTTAAATATCGGTAAGATAGACGTCGACGGTATCAGATTGAATTTCTGGGATTTAGGTGGCCAAGAAGAACTTCAAAGTCTTTGGGATAAATACTACGCCGAATGTCACGGGATAATTTACATCGTCGATTCTAACGATCGAGACAGAATACCGGAATCTAAAGAGACTTTCGATAAAATGATAGCCAACGAGAATTTGACCGGCGTACCACTCCTCGTACTTGCCAACAAACAGGATTTAGTGGACTGTATGGGTGTGAGAGAAGTCAAGCCTATATTCCATAAGAACTCGCATCTGATCGGGCGCAGGGAGTGTATGGTCAGTGCTGTCTCAGCCCTTACAGGGGACGGAATCGATGAAGGCATCAGGTGGCTCGTCGACTGTATCAAACGCAACCAAGAAGTCAGGCCGCCCAGGGATCACGACGAAATGTGAAATAGAAACTCATCTCTATCTTATTATTTTAATAAAAGTTCTGACTGAACGTGATACTTTAAAGTTTAGTAAGAGTGAGCCAAAATACAGTCTGAGTTAACTGAGTTTTAGCTGACACGGCAGGAAAGTCGAAAAAATTGGGTGGGGAGCAATGAGAGTTAAGGATCTTGAAGATACTGAGCTGGCATTGGCTCCCCAATTTTTTTTCTACTTTCCTGTGCTGCCAACATTCTTAAACTTATGTTACTAAATTGTGTCAGGAGCCAATAAGAGTTCAGAATCTTCAAAATCATGAACTCTCATTGGCTCTCCACCCAATTTTTCCTTCTTCCCTGTGCTGCCAACATGCTAAAACTTATTTCTTACAGACTGCAGTAACAGTTCAAGGATTGATTTGATAAGAAGGTACACATCTAATCTTTGACACTCTGTGAAAGTCAAGTTGCGGGTTATCTCTAGTTCCGGGCACTCCGGGGTCTCCCTAGGACAAAATGTTTCTCTTTTTAATATCCAGGGACCTATATGATTTAGCATGTATTTTGATCATGACATCTCCTGTGATTCAACTCAACATTCAAAAGCGCCCTTTAAATACACACTAACTTTCACTCTGATAAGAATTTTTTTTTTTTTTTTTTCTAACACCTGGATTTAGAGGTGTCTAGTTGAAAGTCTATTACTACGTTCACACATCGTTTTGAAAGCGTTTCGGATCCAATTAGTTTTAAAAAACGATCTGCGTTCATACAGCAAAAAATACAGGTGATCGAAATATTTGTTTTCGATATTTCATAACTGTGACGTCACGAGTAAAACCTTCTTTCTTGTTACCTAATAAGTCCGCGTATTTATACATTTTTATTTACAAGTTATTAAAAGTTTTTACAGGTTCTTTATAGTTTTATCTTTTGTTTAATGACGTTTTTGCAGTTTAAAAAAAGAAACAGAAGCTCACGAAAGTAAAGGACTTGAAAAGTGGAAAAGAGTAAAATAACCTGATATCTTGATCCCCTCCACGACTTGTTCACACGAGCGTTTTGAATTCCGATTCCCCGATCCGATCACGTATTTTTGGTGGAGTGAATCTAAACCGATACAATCCGTCGATCTCCGTTCATACAGCGTTTTGAACTAGCGGATCATTTTCAAAACCGTTTCCAAAACGATGTGTGAACGTAGTATATTGTAGCTAGTAGTTAAAATTGGCTGTGCCAAGTTTATATATTTATAATTTTAAAGATTTTTAATGTGTTGGTCCCTTATATATAACAAAACCTACTCCAGCTTTTTAAATAAAAAAAAAAAACGGATATATGGAGATTGCCAGTAAAAAGATCACAAACCCATAATTTTTACCTTTGTCCCAGCACTATAATGATAATTTCTACCGCCATTTCAATGGTTTGTTTAATTGAATTGTTATAAAGAGGTCTTTAATTATGTTTTCTACTTAGCATTGCGTCTTATACTGAATGTCTAATGAAATAACCAAAAAAAATATACATAAAATAAAATTTTATTTTATTAAAATTTTTGTGAAGTTATAGAATTCACCTACATCAACTCAATATTTATTTATTGGTGCAGTGATGACGATGACCTTATTTTGCAGCATTTAATGTTAAATTTACTCCCAGAATCATTGTTGATATATATTTATTCTTGATGTTAGATTTATCCAGAATTGCCATTACCATAAATAAAGTATTCTGTTTTTAAATTAAAGTCAACATCATCAACCATATTTGTAGTATATACCTTGTAAAGTTTGAAGTACATTCTTTGAGTTACATAAAAAAAGACAATAAAAAATAAATAATTAAAAAAAAAAAAATGAAATTAATAGTACCTTATAAAATGTATAACATAATATTTTTTTGTGTTAGAAAATCTAGAATTTTATTCATTATCTCAAATAATTAAATAATCTTAAATTTAATTATTTATTTTCACCTTTTTAATTGTGAAATGTATTCACATATTTCAAGTATCAAACCAAATCAGTTTACTAGAACTGACAAAAAGAAAATTGTATAAACATTAAAAAATAATAGTACATTACGCGTCGAGTGTGGAAAGTAGCATTTTGCATGCGAGTGTGGAGTTTACACCCGAGCGATAGCGAGGGTAGTAAAAACCACACGAGCAATGCAAAATGCCGTTTTCGCACGAGTTGCGTACCGTACTTTTTCTACGATTGTTAGATTTTAATAATAAATGCAAAAAAAAAAAAATAATAATAATAAACTTCCTGTATGTAAGCTCGTATTTCAGTATTTCTCTTTTGATAAAGATGACATCAATTCGTTAGTTGTATTTTGTGCCGAATTAATTATTTCGGAAGGCGTATTATTCTCCTCGTATTCTTCATAATCACTTAAACCACTCATTCATTTTCACAAAAAAAAACTTGATACTAACAGTTACTTTTATTAAATAAACATCAAATTAGTTATGTTAAATGTAAACAAACTCGCTAATCGTGTGTAAAGTTGATAATTCTTCTTCTTTACGCCACTAGAGTGGAAAAAAAGAGGAATTCTTCTTTACGTCACTAGAGTGGAAAAAAAGAGGAATTGTTCAAAACAATGTGACACGCATGCGCAATTAATACAGGTGTGTAAAGAATCACTTTCTACGAATCTAAACAGAGATGTAATGTTTATATTACGTATCAATCGAATGCGCAATTAATACAGGTGTGTAAAGAATCACTTTCTACGAATCTAAACAGAGATGTAATGTTTATATTACGTATCAATCGTAAATAAAATATTAAAACATTCATATAATAAACAAATAATATTATTCTCTACAGCTTTACCTAATTTACCAGCAGGTAAATTAATGTAAATAAGTGTATATGTGATTTGGTACTAAAAAAATCTATCTATCTATCCAAAAAGAAAATATGTATTTGAAAAATCAATTTTATAATCTATTGCACTTAATAAAGTTTTTTTTTTTATTTCATAAAAATAAATATTTTATTCAACTTCCAAAAGTTTAATATTTTTGTTAAAGTTAAACTTTTTAATCTTAAAGTTTGATTTTTTTTTTTCTAATCATTGTATTAATAGGATCTAAATGTTATATGTCACATGTTATGTAATGTTAAATTTTTATTTTATGACTAATAATTCATTTGATTTTGTAAGGTTGTCGTTTTTAGAACTGTTAATAAACAAGTAAAGGTAGTACAAAATATTGAAAAACATTTATATTCCTTCCACGTACTAAGTTGAAGTTTTAATACAAAGAAAGTCATGAAATCATGCATATTTAATAAATAACAAGTGTACCTATTGCATCATGTCCTAATGGTGACGTTGTATTGTATGTACTTTACCTTTAGTATTCGTCTTATCAGTTGTGACTTTTGATCTCACAGATTGGCAAACCTATATGAGATAAAAAAATAAACCCACTAGGAGGTTCTCCTAAGTCGCACTTCTCCTCTTCTAGTGACATTTCTATTTGCCTGGTTGGCCCGACCTTCTAGAATTCAAAATATTATGCCCTATAGGTGATATTGTATTGTATGTACTTTACCTTGAGTATTCGTCTTATCAGTTGTGACTTTTGATCTCTCAGATTGGCAAACCTATATAAGTTAAAAAAATAAATCCACTAGGAGGTTATTCTAAGTACCACTTCCCTCTACCAGTGACTTTTCTATTTGCCTAGTTGACCCGACCTTCTATAATTCAAAATCCTTACCTCTCATTGGTTCCCCACCCCAATTATTTCAATTATTCCCGTGCTTTTAAAAGTCACAACTCAATGCTCATACTAAAACTGACTTGACTAACTGGAGTTGATTTTGGCGAATATTTGATGAATTCAGTATTGTTCATGTTCCGTTAAAATAGTTAAGAATCAAATTTTGTTGTAAAGATCGGAACATTTTTGTTCAATTTTGTTGCATAATTGATATATCAGTTGAGTATATTTTTTATCCATTTTTATTGATTTGTTGTTATTTATTTATTTTTTATTTGTTAATACATTTGTCCGGTTTTTGAAAACAATTTTGAATTTTTTTTTTTTGTTATTTTTTGGTGTCAAGAATATTAAAGCTATTCTTCAAGAAATTACTAATTGGCGTAAAGAAAAAAAAATGAACACAATATTTTAATACATTACCGTTTCGATTGTAAAATCCTAAATCTGTGCGAAGAGAAATTCATTTTGTAGAGAGGATGTCTGTTTTAAAGAATTCTGCATACAATTTTTTGAGATATTGTTGTCTGGTTATTAGAACATTGAATCTATTTGTTGAGGTAAACTGTGACCTGTGACCCCTAAAAAATGACTCAATTTATCTGTTTTAACATTACTGCCTTGTTTAAAGAATTCTGTGTCTATTTGTTGAGGCATTATAGTCTGGTTTAAAGAATGTTGAACCTATTTTTTGAGGTATTATTGTCTGGTCTAAAGAATGGGAAACCTATTTGTTAAGGCACTATTGTCTGGCTTAAAGAATGTTGAACCTATTTGTTAAGGCACTATTGTCTGGCTTGAAGAATGTTGAACCTATTTGTTGAGGTATTATTGTCTGGTCTAAAGAATGTTGAACTTATTTGTTGAGGTATTATTGTCTGGTCTAAAGAATGTTGAACTTATTTGTTGAGGTATTATTGTCTGGTCTAAAGAATGTTGAACTAATTTGTTGAGGTATTATTTTCTGGTCTATAGAATGTTGAACTTATATGTTGAGGTATTATTGTCTGGTCTAAAGAATGTTGAACTTATTTGTTGAGTGGTAGATTGTCACCCCTCAATAATTTTGTTGATAAAAATAATTATTGAGATATTATTGCCCGGTTTTATGAAATTATAAATATATTTGTGAAAAGACTATCTGGTTTAACAAATTCTAAAAACCTACAGAAAAATATTGGATCATATAATATTACATATGAATGTATTGTAAAAAGAGGCGTAGCATTTCATTTTTACTGAAAATAAAAAAATAATTTTTTTATCAACTTTTAATTTTTTATTGTAAAATTTTAATTATTTTCCTAATGATTTTTATTATTATTAAACTAATATTATTTGTTTTCTATGATTTGATTATTTTTTCCAAACCCTGTATATTTGTTTAAAAAATGTTTATTTTTATTACCTATTTATTTTCTATGTAATGTGTAAATATTGTTTTGTTGCATATAGCAGATTTTAGTGCAATAAAGATATATTTTTCGATGGTATATTTATTTATTTATTTGTTAATTTTGTTTTTTTATTTTTTTACTCTTACCCCTTTAAAATTGTTTTAATATACAGGGTGGTCCAAAAGTCTCTCCTTCCCCTCTTAAATTTTGAATGGTTTCAGATAAATGTATGAATCTTGGTGAATCTGTACCATGCAAATGCAAAGGAATATTTTGTTTTCATGCTATTATGCTCTAGGGGCAACCACCCTTTTTTCTCCCAAACTACCCAACTTCAAAATTTCAAATTGGAATGTATATGTACAGGGTGTCCCAGCTAATATGGAACAGTGAAATATCTCCAGAACCATGATAGATAGAAAAATGCGATTTTCAGGGTTCGATAAAGGATAAAAAGGCGCTTCCGAAACATATGCTCAACATTTTCTGTGTACAGCAGAAGTGTGAGCGATTTAAATAAATAAAAAAAAGTGAATAGGAAGCCAAATTTTTAAGACTGGATTTAAATTCTAAGGCTAAAAATAAGAATATTTTAATTTTTGAAATTTTTTGCTCCGAGCATTAGTTTGCCTTCTAGAGAGCCCTGAACTTGCTAAAATAGTAACTTTAAGTCCACTTTACGGCTAAACTAAGGAACTATGGATTTAGAAAAATAATTCCAGAGACAAAAAATTCTTATTTTTAATCATAGAATACAAATCAATTCTTAAAAACATTCATTATTAATTTTTTTTTCACTTTTTTTTTAGCCCTGCTGAACACCTTTTTTTTTAGGTAAAAAAACAGTTACATATAAGGTATAAATTTGAGATTGGATTTAGATTCTATGACTAAAAATAAGAATTTTTTGTCTCTTGAATTATTTTTCTAAATCCATTAGTTTAGCCGTAAAATGGACTTAAAGTTTCAATTTTAGCAAGTTCAGGGCTCTCTAGAAGGCAAACTAATGCTCGAGGAAAAAAATTTCCAAGAGTAAAATATTCTTATTTTTAGCCATAGAATTCAAATCAAGTCTTAAAAAATTGGCTTCCTATTCACTTTTTTTTATTTATTTAAATTGCACACACTTCTCCTGTTTACAGAAAATGTTGAGCATATGTTTTGGAAGCCCCTTTATCGAACCCTGAAAACCGCATCTTTGTATCTATCATGGTTCCGGAGATATTTTGCTGTTCCATATTAGCTGGGACACCCTGTATATTAGGTAGCAGATCTGGATTCTATGGAAAAAAATAAGACCACTATACTTAAACATTTTTTCTATATATATATATATAACTTATATGTTGAGGTATTATT
>KZ652244.1:110598-123331 GCA_001010745.2 Gerris buenoi
TTTTTTCAAAATTTAATACAATATGCTAAAAAATTGTTTATTTCCAGTTTTGTAGAAGAAACGAGCATTTCGTTGGAGTCAATGTATTCCCCATGTTTTCAATGTTGTTCCCATTGTTTTATTCCCATGTCAATGTATTTCCCATTTCCCAAGTTGAACCCATTTTTAAATGAACCGAGACCTTCTATCAAGATTGCAGACATAATTTGATTCAATCAGAACATGAAGTGGGTCGAAAGAGTTGGGTTCTTCAATGCTTTGCTCACGTATTTCTATGAGCTCATCCATCGTCTGCTCCTGATTGAGTGAATCCAGGTGTACTTGTATGTCTGTTGGTACTTATATTTAAACGGCATCACCATCCACTTTTTAATTTAATTGTCAGGCAAGAAAACTTCTCAATCACATGACCAATTTAATTCACTAATGGCAGCAGATTCCGCCATTTTAGAAGGGATTCCTCCTTATTTGATTCTGCCTCTTCTCTTCGAGAGTAGAATGATTCGGAAATCGCGTAACTCCGGGTTTACATAAGACGCGAGGTATAAGTCGAGATATTCTCACTGTATATGTGAGCCATATAAATCAGAGCGCCACGACTTGCTAATCCTTGACCTTGTGCTGCAATTTATTCATTGATGGCCGAGCAAATGCAGCAAATAATTCAATCCACACGACCACGCTGGCTCCCAAGTAAGAATTTAAAATTTAATGGGAATAAAGATTTAATGAGGGAATACTTACGAGCAGACTTCCTGATGGATGGCCTGCTCAAAGTGCTGGGTGTTGACTATGGCACGTACTTTTCCTGCACTGTTTGCTGCCCAGTACGGAGTAACTATCTCCACTTTGGATAGACAAGCATCCACTCTGAAATAAAAAAAAATGGTTAATGGATTAATACAAAACATGTAAATCTACGCTCTTTCAAACTTTCTGTGGTTGTTATTTTCCATTTTTACAAATGTTTCCCATTTATTCAGGATACAAACTAAGATTTCTTTGGTTCCAGTCGTCAGTATATTAATGTTGTTGCTTCAAGTAAACATCACGATGCACCACACCCCTGAAGATGCTTCCTGTCCTGTAGTGGAAGCGAAACGTCGGACTTCAACCCCTTCGTGACACGGATTATGGATTATCACCGGAAACCTAAGCTGTTTATTATAAGATTTTTTTAATCAAACCATCTTTTATATAATCGAGTAGTGTCCCAACGACGGGCAACGGCGACGAACTCACCTCGAAACGATTTATAACGTTAATAATTGATGTGCCATAAGCTAGGATTGAACCAGCGACCTCCTGTGCGTCAGTCGAAAACTCTAGCCATTACGTCATGCCATTGCAATGAATCTCCCAGCATAAAACTTACTATTTAAACAGTAAATATCTCTTTAAATATGTATTTTAATAATAACTTTTTTTAACCATATTTATTCTGCCTGTTGCCACGGGCATAACGGCTAGTTGATCTATATTTAATTTTCTTCTGTTTAAATACTGAAATTTAAGAATTTGAACGATTTTAAGCATTGATCTGCAAGTCCCGATAATAAACCTTTTTTTTCTCCCGGTGCTTTCACGTTTCACGTCGTCTTGATTACAATTTTTAACGAGAAACAGCTGTTATTCCAAAAGTATGTTTCATGCTCTACAATGTGATATAATGTATGTCTTATCCTTAGAAAAGACATTTTGTTTATTCATAAAGAAGAAACTTTACTTTCTTAGAATTTTTACACCATGGATTATAATGACCAAAGTGTAAGATGAGGTAAAATCACGTTACACATTCACAAGATTAAGACCAAAGAAATTAACAGTCCAAATCTCAATTAACTGTGGATAAAATTGTATAAATACAGTCATCCACCAGAACTGGTAATCGAAAATCACAAAAGTTTCACCAGAAATCAGATTTTCACGAGATTAAGAGCACAATAATTGAATCATAATTTACTGTATAGATAATTTAGATAATTGTTAGAAGGTAAAGTTCAATTTAAAAATCCAAAAAATATATGATTTTGAAAGTAGATAAATAAAATATAAAATATAAAAGGTACTTAAATGAAAATTGATTTTGCTAAATTTATTGAAATATGTGTCGATTTTAATTTAAAATAGGCTTTCAATTAGTGTGGCACATCGCTACCTCGCATCCTATCACGTACTTTTTATTTGTTTTCCAGTTAAGAACCATAATTCACGTCATTATACAATATATTTAAATTTTCCCTCCTTTTTTGTTCCGAGCTTACCGAAGATAAAGGAAGCTATGTGATAGTTCTGAAGAAATAAAATATTTTGTCTCCGATTTAAAAAAAAAAAATCCAAGACAGAAATTTGTTTCAGACATCAGGGATCATTTTCGGTCCTGCGTGTCGGTCAGTCTATCTGTCATTCAATTTTTCGAACCAAAATAGTTTAAAACTACTCGTCCTATTTTAATGTAGGTCGCATATTTAGCCGATTGTTGGTCCTATATAAAAGGTTTCAACCTTCTGCACCCATTAGTCTCTCTTCCATATTAGCACAAGCATACTTTTATGTACACTGTACACCTATATCTTTAAAAGTATACTCATCTGACGTGTTTGAAATTTGGATGGTTTGTAAAAAGTGCTCGCAGATGCCTTCTCCGCTAATTAACATTTGCTTAATTAATACTTTTAGTCTAGGAGATAGAGTGCAAAAAAATGTCTGACCAACATCATACATACTAAAATTTTGTGTGCAAGTTAATCTTTTAAGGCCTTTAAGGAATATGTTGTCGGCGGGACATAGCTTGGTAATAATAGGCATTTGAAAAAAACGAACCGGTGGAGGGCGGCCATGTCCTGCCCATTATGGTGGAAAATGTGATTTTCATGATCCTTGAGTATAAAATTAGTTAGTAGACCGAAAATTAAGTTTATTTTGGTTTGTCACTTGATAGGAGACCATTTTGATTTGAGAGTAATATATGAATGACTGACCTATCAAGGGACGAACTGACGTCAACTTGATTTTTGGTCTACTAACTAATTTTGTACTCGGGATCAAGAAATTCACATTTTCCACCATAATTGGTGGGACATGGCCGCTCTCCACCATTTTTTCTTTTTTCAAATGCCTATTGTCAAGCTATGTACCGCCGACAAACACAGCCGACCACATATTTTTAAAAGGCACTAAAAGATTAACTTGTAAACAAAATTCTAGTATAATGTTAGTCAGACATTTTTGTTTGCACTATATTTATCTCCTGGACTACTTACTTATCCATGTAAAAAATCAAAAGAATTTAACAGATTCATATAGATATTGAAAATAATTAAATTAATTAGATAATTGTGGGTTGGAGAAGGATAATGGAACCTCAATGAAATTCGTGATAGAATGCGAGGAAGCTATGTGCCACACTAATTAGCAGACTATTTTTAATGTGTTCTAATTGCATCATGGCTCTTTCCTGGGAAATATCTAATCCCGACTAGAACTCAAGGAAATGTAAATATCATTTAACTTTTACGTAATCTTGATTTCGTGTTCAAGCATTTTAAATATCAATCGAGATCGGGTTTTATCCAGATAATGTTTAATACAGTGATTGCTTCTAATGAAATAATTGGAACTATCTTAGGTAATTTTTGTGAATTCAGATTGTATCAAGACATAAGTAACAATACCTTCCTGTTTCGGAAGTGTTAGTATCGTTAAGTGCCTGCCTCCTGGCACGAGCTGATAAGCTGACGTACGACGTAGCTCTCCCCCTGCTCGGTCCATGACTGTGATGACCATGATGACCATGATCACGTGGTGGTGGTGGAGGTGGAGGAGGCGGCGCTTCGGTCACCACAGGTTCTCGTCCAGGAGGCCCGTATTCGTTAGTGTCCTGAAACTCCCCGTACATTCGCTTGATCAAAGCTTTATTCTCATCTATGAACGTCTCTATCCTTTCACTGCAAGCATAAAACAAATTATTTATTAAGGCGAAACTTTTGCTTATCCTAGGTAAAAATAAAGTTTCAAATGATTTACGCCATCATAAAAAGATTACACTATTTTTAGTTACGTATTATATGTATGACTGCACTTCATACTTCGACAATATTCTTCAATGGGGAAAATGTTGCCACTGATTGGGAGTTAAGGTGGAGATACACTTGAGCATTCGCCCCAAATGAGCATGCGTTTCCGTTTGGCTCGCCCTGTCCATTTCTAAAGCAAATCGGGGTGAACGTATGCTCATTCGGGGCGAATGCTCTGGTGTGTCTCCGCCTTTAAGAATTCAGCAGTGAACCATTCTAAACATTATGGTTTAACCTCCAACAAACCGACTACTTGGATACGTCACATTCTTGGATTTGTTTAAGAGTTCACTTGCTTATAATAAAGATGAGATCCAAATACGTTTAGTTGAGTTACAATCTGTGCAAAGTGAGTTTTAATGCGTTGACAGTGCTAGAGAATGGGGTAGCTTGCCCAATGAGAGCTCAGGATTTTGAAGGTGTTTTGGACATAATAAAGTGTCTTTTCTTTCCCATAATTATAATACGACAACTTTTTAATCAAAGACTAAAGGCTGTCAAATTTGGGAGACTAGTTTACTTTTCATCATGAAAGACCTATCTGCTTATGTTAATTTTATTTATGAATATGGACAGAAGTCTTACAGTGGGTATGTGTTGCCAGCTGTTGGACAGAAGAGTTGATGGTGTTTCTTTATACATGGTGTACCCCTGATAACATCTCCTCTTATCTCTAGACCTAGCGCCAGTGATAACGCTGTCCACAAGATCTGTAACAAACAGTAAAGACAGTAGCATAAGAAACGGTTCAATTTCAATTTACAATTAAACCTGGAAATAAACATTTCTTTGCAGAAGTAAAATGAATCTGTAAATTTATTGTAGTATGTATAAGTATTAGAATCTTAGGATGAGTTATTTTTGGAACGAAGTTCTTTATGGCACCTTACAGCTTCTGGAGCCCGGGAGTATAATCGACCGTCACGAAATCGACCAATGACTATAACTTGAGTAATCGTTGACCGATTTAGTTGAAATTTGGTTCACATGTTTATTTTACTAATGCCCGGGACGAGTTCGTTGGACAACGTTATCCACCCAAGCGTTCGGCGCAACCCTCGGGTAAACGTAAACTTCAAATGTAAAGTTAGAATTTTAGGACGGGGAAACTTCATCTATTCAATGAGTCAAACACCTTTTATATGTATTTACAGGGTGACCGGATTTTAACCAGACATACTTCATGGTTAGTATCTATGGCCAAATTGGAACAAAAATGTCGACATTTTTGTTCCAATTTGGCCAATGATACTAACCATGAAGTATGTCTGGTTAAAATCCGGTCACCCTGTAAATACATATAAAAGGTGTTTGACTCATTGAATAGATGAAGTTTCCCCGTCCTAAAATTCTAACTTTACATTTGAAGTTTACGTTTACCCGAGGGTTGCGCCGAACGCTTGGGTGGATAACGTTGTCCAACGAACTCGTCCCGGGCATTAGTAAAATAAACATGTGAACCAAATTTCAACTAAATCGGTCAACGATTACTCAAGTTATAGTCATTGGTCGATTTCGTGACGGTCGATTATACTCCCGGGCTCCAGAAGCTGTAAGGTGCCATAAAGAACTTCGTTCCAAAAATAACTCATCCTAAGATTCTAATACTTATACATACTACAATAAATTTACAGATTCATTTTACTTCTGCAAAGAAATGTTTATTTCCAGGTTTAATTGTAAATTGAAATTGAACCGTTTCTTATGCTACTGTCTTTACTGTTTGTTACAGATCTTGTGGACAGCGTTATCACTGGCGCTAGGTCTAGAGATAAGAGGAGATGTTATCAGGGGTACACCATGTATAAAGAAACACCATCAACTCTTCTGTCCAACAGCTGGCAACACATACCCACTGTAAGACTTCTGTCCATATTCATAAATAAAATTANTAAATACAGAGGCCCGGGTTCAAACCCCGGTGCTGGAACTTGTTTTTCTCTGTCTGTTTCCCGCAGTTAATAATAATTATAATTTGATTAAAATGCAAGGTATTAATTTTAAATATTGCACTCAGAAAAATATTCACTTTATATATATGTACCACGTTTTTAAATTTTCTGTCATAAATCATAAATTTGAAATCTGTCAAAATGAAGATTGTAAATATGGGACATGCCAAAACAAATAAAATTACTTGCGGATTTTTTCCGAAATAACTTTCCATACAGCACAATTTGCTGAATACGAATTAAATTATGCTGAAAGATAAAATGGATAAAAGTATTAAAATAATGCATTGTCAACGTGTTCTGAGCTATTCTAAAAGTTTCAAATGTCTAACTACTCGAGAAAGTTAGTTAGAAATGGATTACAAGATTTGTACTAGACAAACAAACAAACAAACTAGAAAGCAAGCTAATAAAAACGTAGTAAAATCAGCATAAATAATTTTTTATCATTAAATTCTCCGAAACAAACAACATTAAAAATAAATATAATGGTATTGAAAAAAAAAAAAAATAGCCTACAGATCAAATCATCCTAATTTCATAAATGAAATTAAACATATGCAATCAAAGAAAAGAAACAAAATAAAATAATGAAAAATCTCCTTAACTGAAAATTAATACATTTTTCAAGAGAATATAAAAATAAAAATAGAGGAGTAAAGATAGAATCAATCAAATTCCAGAAATAAAAGAAAACATACGTAAACAAAAAATTATCACCTGAACTGTAGATGAGTACATTTTTTCAAGGACGATATATAATTTTATTAACGAGCTACCTGAAAACACATTAATCTGTCTTGTTCTTGCAACAGCACTAAGTGAATAATTAAAACCTAATTATCTTATTATAACATCATTAATTAATTAACACTGAGTTAAAAAAAATTAAATACATTATAATAAAATTCGAATTTTTTAAAGCTTAATGCTTAAAAACGTATTTAAAACTAAATTAATATTAATTATATTTTTAAAGAATACGTATTTTATGTTGCAAGTATAAAATAATTTTAACTAAAGCTCTAACGCTGGGTACACTAAAGTGAAATAGGATAAAGTCTGGACCAAGTGATAAGGTAATGATAAGGCATATGAGGATGTGTTTAGCAGAAGATAGCCGATGTGGTCAAGTGAACTTTTGACCGCAAATCAAGGAAAATATAATCTAAAACCTTTTTCCTGCTGATAATATTTTAAATTTAGTCAATGCTGGCATTAAATTCGAGTGTATTCGATGTGACTAATTTGAATATTTTGATTAAGCTCTGGCGACCAAGGCTACGTAAAATAAAAGGTGCTAATTTAGTTTGTTACTCCCCTACGCTTTTTTGGAATATAAATGACTTTGACTAAATAACTATTGCGACAAAGGGATGTTTTAGTCCAATGTACTTTTGGACAAAGGAATCTTTTTGCGTTTTTACGTTATTATCTAATACATCTATATAATGAACGTATCTTATCTATTAATAAGCTGAATTTATCAGTTTACTATACAAAGATAATTACATAAATTAACACGTATCATGGAAAAGACAGCTATAGGTAAAAAATCGGTCGGAGACAACACAGACAAACTTTCTCATATACGAATTCATAATTATACTTAGCCCGCAGTTGTTTTCTATTTATGTATTAGTTTTCTTGTTTTTGTAGGTATTTTTTTTAATAATTATTGAACATTTCATCAAAATTTATCATAAAAATGAATTCTTCTCGGCGGAGAATGGAACCCGGCCTCTATCAGTCCGCGTTTAAAGATATTTTCTCATGAACTAGATTTTTTCCCGGGAATACGGCTTATATCGATAGATGCGTATTTAAATGGACTAAATCTGATTTTGATCAAAATAGTTTGAACCAGTTTTGAGAAATAATTATTTTCATTTCTTCTTAGTAGCTCCCCCAAATTTGGAGCTAATAATTATTTCTCAATTTTACTTAGGGATATGCTTTTTCTAAATATGTATGCCAAATTTCGTCCAAATCTGATCATTAGTTTAGGCTCAAGGCATCTGCACATTAATGAAAGACAGACATTTCTTTTTTGAAACCTCTTTTTTGGACTCAGGGGACCTCAAAACGTGTAAATCCACCAAAATTTCAAAATAGAATTTTCTCTGTATCATAACCCTTTCATTTTACACAAGAAAGTAAAAAAGTGAAAAAAAAAAATGCATAAATAAATGGATTTCTATCTTTGAATTTGATTTTTTGTTTGACTTTCTCTCTTCTTCAATAAAAAGTTTAGATGGTGTATTGAAAACTCATCTCAATACGGTTATCTATTATCAACTGATGTTTGTTTANTGAACAATTCACAAAGGAATTTATTCGTGGCCTTTCATCTTTATCCTTGCTTATTATTTATATCATTTGTTTATATTAGTAGAAATTATTATTACTACTATGATATCATTGTTTATAAATGACCAATTTGAGACTTTGAATTAAAGCTATTTAAAGTTTGAAAGACTTGAATAAATAAATTTTAAAAAATCCCTCTCCGGATATATGAAGAAGTAATGCAATAAGTAATCAGCTTTGTAAAAACCTAAATCTGCATCCTTGTTTGAGGTGATAAAAAATGAGAAATTATGTCAGCTGGGAAATCCTGGGGTGAGATAAACGAACTATCTCACTAAAGTCACCAGAGAACGGATTTGAATGATCATATAGAAACATTGAGGCAAGTTTTAGTCAAGGTAATGACGGGAAATGCTACGCTGAACCTGCGTCATACCATTCATAATATCAGCCTTTTATTTTTAGTGTATATTTGACATAAGGATATACAGTGAGTCCTCTGACAAGTAAAAACAAAAAAATCCCTTTTCAGGATTCTATCGTGAGACATACTGTGTGTGTGTCAATTAAATATCTAAATATGTTGTTTATTATTAGGAATTCGTAGATCATCCTCTAAACCCTTATGCCGAGGGTTATTTGTCTGTTACTCTAAACCCTTATGCCGAGGGTTATTTGTCTGTTACTCTAAACCCTTATGCCAAGGGTTATTTGTCTGTTACTCTAAACCCTTATGCCGAGGGTTATTTGTCTGTTACTCTAAACCCTTATGCCAAGGCTTATTTGATGGTCAGGATTCTTATAGACATTTCTCAAGGTTATATTCATATTTTTACGTAGTAACATTCATTTCGGTACTTTTCTTACTCTTACGCAAACAATCATTAGTAAATAGTAGTTTGTGATCTCATAATTTATAAATGGACATATTTTCCGTAATGTTTACTTTCTCCTAATATACTCGCATCTTATGTAAAGAGAAAGTATTGAAAAACCCACATGTCAAATAGGTTTACATATCAATGTCTAGATTTTTTTGGTTTTGTTTGTGTTTTAATCATAGAAAGAGAAAGTATTGTGATGGCGCGAAAATGCGATTTTGATAGATTTACACGTTTTGAGGTCCCCTGAGTCCAATAAAATGTGTCTGTAATCTGTCGTCTGTGCAGACGCGTAACATAAACTGCTGGGACGATTTTGACGACATTCCGCATATATGTTCAAAAAAATCATACGCGCGCCGAGGCAACATCGATAAATGAACTTTAGCTCTAAATTTGAGGGCACTGCCCCCTCAAAGTCTGAAAAAAAAAAAATTCACGAAACGGGTTTCGACGATTTTAATTAAAAGAAAATCTAAAAGTCAATTTCAATACAAATGTAACGATATAAGCCGTTATCCCAGGAAAAATCCAGTTACTGAGAAAAATCAGGTTGGCGTCACTGCTTTTACGACCATGTTTATCTAAAATCAGTATTGCCATGTTATATTTTTTTTGTAGAACAGGGGTAGAGTAGAGCATTTTTTTCTAAAGTTGCACTCAACATGGGGGACCAATAGAATCGTTTCCCACAAAATTTTCCCGCCTTTTGATTGTGCCAACTCCAATCTTATAGACTGTAGAAAGATATACGATATTCAAATCGTTTTCAATACACCATATAAACTTATTTATTGTTACTTCTATACTTTCTCTTTTTAACTGGATATTGTTAAGAAAGGAAAGAAAGAAAAAAAATGTTGTTTGCAAATGATTTCTACCTCTCTGTAATTAAGTAAATGATATAATGATTTATTTGCTATTTGTTCATAATTAACTGAAGAGGTGAAGTCATGATCGTTGTAACGTAGGCGATATACTTACAACTAACTGTTATATCTGTTTATTCTAACGCTTCTCACCATAATTACATCTTGACATAAAGTAACACGATTATGTTGATCAATTACCTTGTCTTACTTAAGTATAACGTAATATAATTAATGTTTGTTCTAAATAAAACATTGAGAATATGCTTTTTCTAATTCAGGGTCGAACTTTACGGAACGGTGTTATATTTGACAAACGAGATTCGCGTACTTATTTACCATAGGAAGGTATGGGCTTGGGGGGGGGGGGGGGCTTTTTTCCCGCAGAAAAATAAATAAAATAAATAAAATAAATAAAATAAATAAAATAAATAAAATAAATAAATAGAAATAAAACTGATTTTGACTCGTGATAATTATGATGGCTGGGAAAGAAGGTTATGTTTATACGGTTGATATCTTAGGTTACCCAGGAGAGAATCATGAAATTGCGTATGCCCAAATACAATCCAATACAGTCAGGTGTTTTATGTAATTTGTAACTGCGAAGGTGTGTTTAATACGATATAGTATACAGACTTTTGGTGTATACACCTTGAGATGAACTACAGTCTATAAGATTAGAGTTGGCACAATCGAAGGCGGGAAACAACAAACGTGGAGGTAGCTGATCATTAGTTTAGGCTCAAGGCATCTGCACATTAATGAAAGACAGACATTTCTTTTTTGAAACCTCTTTTTTGGACTCAGGGGACCTCAAAACGTGTAAATCCACCAAAATTTCAAAATAGAATTTTCTCTCTATCATAACCCTTTCATTTTACACAAGAAAGTAAAAAAGTGAAAAAAAAAAATGCANGAGGGTTATTTGTCTGTTACTCTAAACCCTTATTACTATTCTTCATGGATATGAAGAATAGTGTAAAAAATTATCTCATACCTTTGGGCTTTGGGAAATGAACTACATACGCAGGATATGCGGTTTATGTTGTTAGGCGAATGTGATTTAGTCTTGCTTTCAATTTATTGATACCTAACTACATTATTTTTTAAAGTCTGAAGTTTTGTATTTTAAGTCAAAATCTACTGATAAGCCAAATGAATTGTACACGTTTACTATGAGCGTTTTACACATTTAGTGATTTTAATTATATTAAATTACAAAATGACGAGTAATTTAGTATAAATTACTTACAAAAAAACGTAACTTAGACTAAACTTAATAACCTACAAGATGATAGGTTATTACTCCATCAACATGTGCTTGATAGAGCTTTTATACAGTGAGCAATTTGATTTTATATTAAATTATACACGAAATTAAGATGAAGTGTATAATCTATAAGAAAAGTGGGCTGTCAATTAATGTTGCACATAGCTTCCTCGCATCCTATCACGTACTTTATTGATTTTATGCTTTTACAAGCCATTAATGTCTTATTAACTTAATTGTTTCCCCCGTTTTAGGTTTCTTTACAAAGTACAAAAAGAAACCTTATATAACGGCTCTGTCTGTCTGTCCGTTGATGTCTGCCCGTTGGCATGTTTCAATTCATAAACTGCTATGGCTAGGAAAAATAAAATTTGGCACACAGGTGCATCTCGGCATTTGAGACAACTGGACACATTTTGGAGTTTTTACACTTAATATGGTGGCCAACTAAAACAATGTTGTTGGTCACCATGACATATTATATATAAATTTAATAGTCTTGAAGTGAAGAAAAAGAATCTGCAACTATTAAAATTTTACACTTAGTAGTACAGAAATCGGTGATAATAAGCTCACGTACTTACGTGAAGCGCACCTTACTTGTTTTAATGTCAAAATTATTTTGATTTTTTAGATGAATTAAAGTATCAATTAAGGAAGATTCAAAGAGCTCAGTTGAATTTAATCTGGGTCTATCTGCGAGCAATTTTTGACGAACCATCAAACTTTTATAAATATGTATCAGATAAGTTCTTTTGAAGATATAGGCGTAAATAAATGTTTGTTCGTACACATGTGGAAGAGAAACAAATGGGTGCAGAAATTTGAAACTTTTATGAGACCAACAATCAGCTAATTATAACCTACCATCCAAATAACAATAAAATTGGAAGAGTGGTTTTTAAGAACAAGAGGCGATAATCGCCAGTTTCTGTACGATTAAGTTAAAATTGTTAAGCTTAACCCTTAATAACCTAGCGTTGCCCTATGGCAACAGCAAAACCCCCTCCCTTTATTATTGTCTGGAGAGGTCCAAGTTAATTTTGAACTTTTAAAATGTTAATATTATGTCAAAAGCAGGACTAAATTAATTTTTGATCATTATATTTATTGGTTTTGAGCAACATGTATGCGACAAGACAGGTTTAAAAAATGGAGTATTCCAAATTTGTGACATCGCATGAATTTAATTTTTTTAAATTGATTAATTAATTAAATAATTTTATTATTGATAATAAAACTATTAGAATAAAGAATGATTAAAAATATAAAATTATTGCAGTTTCACAAAATTAAATTTTTCTGCCCTAAATTGAGCGTCAAATTGAAAGTTGCCATATGGCAACGCTAGGACATTAGCCTTACAGTTTTT
>KZ652244.1:127927-152411 GCA_001010745.2 Gerris buenoi
ATGTCCTTTATACAAATCTAGTTTCATTCCGATCTCGATGAAAATTTGCACACTTGACCTTCAAAGCAAGGGGAAGGGCACTGTCTATATGAATTTTGTCCATATCTATTCTTTGTCTATACATATCTATTTCTATATCTTCTATAAAAATTGAAAGTCTGTGGGTATGTATGTATGTCCTTTATACAAAACTACAGTTTTATTCCTGCTTCTCCGAAGCACGGGAAAGGTTACTGTCTACATAAGATTTCTAAATTTAAATTTTGGTACACAGGGATACGAGGTACAAATGTCAAAGTTATGAAAACCCTTCATGTTGCAAATCGTTGAAAAGCTCTTTAAGAATAAAGTAATTGTTGTTATTTACATTCTTTTTTCATATTTTTATCTAGGAATTTTTATTCTTTATATTTATTAGTGGTATGGGTATGACATGGTCCAGTTAAAAAAAGTAAGGTTTGTAACATAATTCCCTCCAAACATAACAATTTTGTATACTTAATTGTTTTATTACAATGTACCAATACTTTTATAATATACATATCAGTTAGTATATACTTCTTTATTGATATTTTAGTCATTAAGGTCTTAATTTTTGTATACAACCCGGGCTGTATACAACGCCGGGTACTCCAGCTAGTAGATATATATGTATAGATAATAGATGGACATGGTTCCTAGCCCCTTTATGCACGTCATTCTCTGAAACTGCTAAAAATAAAAACAGTGTAAATCGTGAAAGTTAAAATTCCATTATTTTAACACTAAATGGTTGTTAAAGTTAAAAACATTTTGGGAAAACTATTAGTTATTAGGGAACCATCCTGTTGACATGTGTGATGATTGACATAACTGTGCATCGTATAAACCAGTACATAGTATTGTCAGAGGATAGGTCTGGACTGTACGGTAAACGGTTCGCAAACGATCCCTGCCCGGGTTGGAAGAGTTTGGAGGACGGTACGAAACACTTTCACAAGTTGGGTTGGAACGGCTTTAATCCATTGCGCATGCCGGTAAAGATCCCACGTTCGGTACACTGCTTGGTTGGAACAAATCTAAAATATCTTTAGGTTTGTTTCAAAACCACACTTCGCATGCACTTTGAGGAACATGCCCAACCTAAAGTACGCGCCTGCGCATCTCATACTGGGCATGCGCTGAGACCAATGCTCGGTTAGGAAGTCTGGACACGGCTTTAGGGTACGGCCACAGTGCACGCTGGTTCCGAATCAGGTTCAGACTCAGAAAACAAGTGCAAGAAATAAACAGTGGTATTGTAACAGGGTGGCCATAGTGGAAGCAGGCAACTGGTTGCGCGCGCAGCGTTCGGAGTCAGAGGCTTCACCGGAATGTTTAGATCATTCTTGTTTCAGATTTCGGCTGCTATCAGCGCCCACGGACAGTACTGTAACTAAAAACTACTATTTATTTTTTGGCATTTGTAGTTGTTTATGAAACCTTTTTCTTGGTTATATACATTACTTCGTAGTTCGTAGTTCTCGTTCTCGTCTTTTCATTCTTGATTGATTTTCTTCGTTTCGATTTATTTTTTTTTAGTGTTAAAAGAAAGAAACGCTTATCACAAAAGTATTTCTTAATTTTTAAAAAAAATAAAATAGTAGAATGCCTCCACTTTCATTTTACATATAAAAGAACCAGTTTTTTTTAGGAAGAAACGATTCATGTTCTTTACAATTCAACTGCTCAAATAAGCGGTGGTATTCCCCATATGCACTCCTTAACTTAGTAATCATTTCATAAAAAGCAATTCTTCTATATTTTAATTTTAAATTAACTCTCTGTGGCCATAAAAAACACGCTAAACTTCATATGAAAACTCCTTGTTTTTGTTTTGTTTACGTTACATTATGTCTGCGCGTATTTCTATCTGCCTCCACTGTGGCCATCACCTGCTTTCCTCAAGCTGACATATCACAAGCCTGCTTTCGGAGCCTGAACCTGATTCAGAACCCGCGTGCACTGTGGCCGTACCCTTAGGCTCTGATTGGATCACAAATCGGTTTCGGACCAGTCAGAGCAGTCAGCGTTTAACGGCAGGGACTAGTAGTTTGAGTGAACAGAAACGTAACCTTCCACCAACCACATCAAACATTATAAAATAGGGATTGAGCACTAGGCGAAAAAAGTGTCGCCAAGAACTTGGAAAATCTAGTAAGATAGATTCCCGTATGGTTATAACTATAGAAGATCAGGTTATGTTATTTTCTTCCCTTCCACTCGCGTTTAATATTTCTCCTTGTTTGGTTGATTGAGATTTCTCCCTTGCTTTATTTGTATTTTTATCTCTTGTGTACAATACATTTCTGTTTTTTTTTTTTTGTTTTTTTTTTGTGTGTGTGATTTTGGACTATATTAAGTCAATCATTGTTTACTGTGTTTGCAGTTACAAGGTAAGTTGTAAAAGTTTGTAAACATCTTATTCTGCAATAGAAATAACCCGTTTACAAATTAATTAATATTAATTATTCGGTTATTAAAAACTATTCTAATAATGACATTTTATTAATATATTAAATTAAAACTGTAAATTGAAATAAAAAACCCCTTAAAACAAGAAAATATTTTATTATGTTAGATTGTAATCTTTCATTCAAAATAAACAATGTATAACAGTCGGGAAGAAATTCGTCCTACTAAGGAGCATAAGAGCATGCGCAGTGATAATTTGATGTAGATTTTTTCCAAGTTCTTGGCGACATTTCTTAACCCAGGACAGGAGGTATGTAGAGCTCAATCCCTATTATATAAGATCCTTGATCTAACAGTTTGGTTCAAGTTTAGGAGCGTTCCATAAAAACTAAAGCACCAATTCACAACTAATGCAATTGACCCCGCATGAGCACCACGCCGGTCTCGGTCTAATTTGACACTGATCTAGAGGTTGGAACAAAACCTTTTATCAAGTAAAATCAGAATTATAATAAATAAATATAAATGATAAAATATAAAATTACATTTGTATTAAAGGTAATATATTTGTATAATTGCTCAATTAGAACAAATATATAAGAATAAGAATAACTTTTTTTTCTTCTTTAATATGATTAAATAAAAAAAAATACATTATAATATTAGTTAATCAAAATAAATATAAAAGTTAAGATCAATAACAATGATATATAGATAAACTTATCATTTTAAAATCTAGAAAAACCGAAGCAAAGAGTTCTACTTGAAAGGTCAAGAAATGAAGTACAAAAAGATTATTTCTAGGAATAATAAAAAAAAAAAATTAAAACGAAAAAGATTACACACTGGATGAGTTTAATTACCTACTGATTAGCAGTAATAAAACCATGATTAATTGAAAAGGAAATAATAAAATAACTATTGTAAGTAGAGTAATGCTTTTTTAAATACCGTAATTTCGATTTAGCGCAATTAATCTGATTGTTTGTGTATATTATAAAAATAATGTAAATGATACTAATTTTTAGTTTCGTGCGAAGTGTTTTGAGATTAAATGATAACAGAGGCTTATTCAATGTTGTTATAAGCATTGTAATAATCATAGCTGCGTACGTGTAGCCTTGCTCTCCTGTAATTACATTGCCTAGAGCTCATTTTATAGCAATGTAGGTTTGCGTATCAACTCATTACACTTTTTTTTATCGCTTCTTTTTTTTGTTAGAAACATATAAAGGAGCGTTGACACTTCTTCTTAGGATTTTGGACTGTAGGGACTGGATACGATAATAGTTGCAACGCTTGGTGCAACCCCAGAGTTCAATACCGTATGACCATATAGGCTTAATTATTGTGTTATATATGAGTAATTTGTTATGTGTGCTGAGTTTAGATGTATGGTGTAGAAGTCTATGTAAAAGTTTGTAGCGTCGGTTACAGTATTGTCGTTTAAGTTTTGTGTGGTGTGCCCAGGTCAAACTAGGTCTAGGTGTAATCTAGGTCTAGATAGGCGGTCTATAGGCGGTCTAGGTGTGATGAAACGTTTGGGGGAAATCCAATTTAGATGTATTTTTTAGAGATTGGGGGGGGGGATTATTTTAATATTCTAAGTGACAGGCAGCAGTAAGGGAATTTGCGCCATGGGCCTTGGGGGGGGGGGGTGATGGGCATACCTGAATTAACAGTCCAGGAGATAGCGTGCAAAAAAGTCTCTGAATAAAATCAAGCTCTACTTTTGTGTACAAATTAATCTTTTAGTGCTTTTTACGAATATGTAGTCGGCTGGTTCTATGTTAGTTATTCAAATATTACTCCAGATCAAAGTGGCCACCTATCAAGTGGCAAACTAACAACAACCTGATTTTCGGTCTAGACTAACTAATTTTGTACTCAGGATCATGAAAATCATATTGTCCACTATAGCTGACAGGTGATGGCCACTCTCCACCGGTTTGTTTTTAGGGTTTTGTAGATACTTCTCAAAACCCTTATGCCGAGGGTGATGTGTCCGTCTGTCCGNTGACAGGTGATGGCCACTCTCCACCGGTTTGTTTTTTTTCAAATTTCTATTGCTTGTCTTGGGCTTCTTTCTACAAACCATCAAAATTTCATAAAAATCAGTGGAGTATTTTAGAAGCTATAGATATAAATAAATATATAAGTTTGTGCACAAGTGGAAGAGGTTGAAACTTTTGGAACCAAGAATGAGCTAATTATGACCTACCCTACGTATTTCATTAAAATCGGACGCGTAGTTTTTAAGATATGTTGGTTCGCAAAAATTGAGTGACAGACCGACAGATAGACACGAAACTAAAAATGTTCTCGGTCAGATGTCTGAAACAGATTTCTGTCTTGTGATTTTTGAAATCGGAGACGAAACTATTTTATCTACTCACGGCAGCAAAAGTAAGCATTGTTGTACTATTTTCAGTCTGCAAAATGTCATTTTTCTTGATTCTTTTGAATAAAGTGTCAGCAAAATATCAAAGTGTCAGCAAAAGTTCAAAGTGTCAGCAAAAGTTCAAAGTGTCAGCAAAATAACAAACAGGCTGTCACATATTAAGAAAATGTTACTAAAAAAAGGTTACTTCCTCGCAGGTTATAAACACTCCCACATTGTTTATTTTTATATAATATTTAAGCGTAATATTCTGCTAAATAGTTACATCAATTTTGACAACTTTTTTTTATCTTTATGACAAACAAATTTTACTATTTTACAATGATTTTCTAAAAATAGAAATAAAAAACAGTTGTTAATAAAAAAATGGCAACCCTGAATTGTTTTGTCTTTGTTTTGTTAACTTGAAGACTCAAACTTTCGTTTTTTACAACTTTAATTTCTTTAAATCTTTTATATATAGGTACATTAAAAAGGGAATATAACAATTAGTGTACCGGAGGGTATATACAATTAACCCCCGGAGGGGTCAGATATGTTTCACACTGATGATCCCATCGAGTAGATGAGTAAAGTGGTCGGATAACCCCCCGTCCTGTAATGACCCAATGAGCAGTCGAACGGGACTAAAAACCTAAAGAAAAAAAAAAAAATTTGTGTAATTTTTCTGCCGTTAGTAGATAAAATATTGTATGTAACTATGCAGCAAAGGAAACATTCCTGACTCGTTAAAAGATTACCTGCTTCGGTTACACCTCAGCAGGTAATTAACATTTGCCTGCCTCGGCTTCGCCTCGTCAGTCAACATGTAATTTTCCTGACTCGGCTTCGCCTCGTCAGTAAAATAGTAAATTTTCTGCCTCGGCTTCGCCTCTGCAGTAAATTTGTTTAGCCTATCCTCGCCTTTGGCTCGGAACTAAAACTTAAAAACTTGTCAGCAAAATTCCATTTTGCTGCCTAGTTACATAAATAACTATTTCGTTCTTCAGAACGATCACAGAGCTACCATTATATACCTTCGGTAAGCTTGGAAAAAATTATTATACATTTATAAAATATTTAAGAATCTATAATTAATAAAGTATAAATTAAAATATGAATCTTACCGGTGCATTGGAACTGCAATTGACGTTAACGTATTTACAACCTTCAGGTATCATCCTATGAGCACTAGTGTAAGTCATCAGGTATAGAAGCAATAATAATGAAACGTTTGACAACGAATTTTGAAAAAACCAGCGAATTAACATTTCCACTTTCATATTGCTTAATATCAGCATCGTCGCACAGAGTCTATAAATCCATTTCAAATTTATATATACTTAACGCAAGAATTAATTTGATTTAAGAAGTATATTATTAAGGTATCACATTGTACAAAAATTCTAAAAAATAATTTTAGATGATTAAAAATAGTACTTGCAATTATTAAACAAATGTAAACAATTAACAATATTTTATTACCGGCTTTAACAAGATAATCTGTTAATTACTGAACTTTTTGTTAAAATTATTATTAATCACCGACTATAATTATTTTTTTGATTTTTCATAATACATACTGAATAAATTTTAAAATGATTAGTAGTAATAAAGTTTTTAGTAATGGTAACAGTTACATAATTTAAAAAAAAATTATAGCAAGTTTTTATAATTTACATTTTTAGCTAAATCTAAAATCTAAGTTACGTTTATCTAAATCTTTGAATTACTGGAAAACATTGACAATATTTTCAATCTTCGCGCGTTATATCCGCATAATAGTTATCTTTGATTTTTATTGAAAAAACCGCGAGGTAAAAAAGGAAATATAAAAGTATAATAATAAGATGTTACTACTAAGGTAAGCGAAGCTAGACTAATGAGCGGAGATGATATACAAGGTACGTTTGAATCATCTTCAGGCAACTCAAAGTGTATGAAGACACAAGTAGAGGGGAGAGATATTCATACTATAATTCCCACACCTATTGTTCTTTTAAAATAAGGTTTTAACGCTTTACTCTTTAAACGACCTCTCCTTTGCAAAGAAAGAGAGTGCTTTATTAAAAAAAACGTCTGTTTGAATTAATATTATGAAAACATAGTGGACTTTTTATCTTGCAGTCTTCGAGTCCGACCGGAAACGAAGTAAAAGCAAAAACTTACAAAGAAAACAAATTATTACATTTTCTTTCCCTTCTCTCTTTTTCTTTCTCGAATGTTCATGTTTATTACTTTTTGTTGACTTGTTTAGCTCATTGTATTAAAACCAAGAAAGTAGAAGTTAAAAAGATAAAGAAAGATATAAAAAAAAAAAATAATAATAAAAAATACAAATGAATTATTAATTAATTATAATTATAGGGATTTCCAAACTGAATTATAGAATTACAAGAATACTTCTGTAGAACATTTGAATTTGGCGGTCATATTCTTTGTTGCATTTAGCACTACAAGTAACATTATCTGCCTGTTGCATTTTAGGATTGTTTATAATTTATTTATTATGTTATAATCATTAAGTTAAAAATAAATAACAGTTAAAAAAATGGAAGTTAAAAAGGGATTAAAGTTATTTTAAAGTTATACAGTGAATTATGGAACTACAAGAATAATTTTGTAGAACATTTGAATTTGGCGGTCATATTCTTTGTTGCATTTAGCACTACAAGTAACATTATCTTTTTGCATTATAGGATTGTTTATAATTTATTTATTAAATTGTAACCATTAAGTTAAAAATAAATAACAGTTAAAAAAATCACAGGGAAGTACTTGCCCCAAGTACTTTTTAGGGTTTTGTAGATAAGTAAGCATACCCATTATGTAATTATGATTTCTGGTCTTCGATCTCAAGAGTCCGGGTTCGATTCCCCGGGGGGTCACAATGTTTTTTATCAGTAATAAACCAATAAGGAATGCAAACTTTAAAAAAGCAAATATATATTTGTGTCCTACTCTTCAGCAGCTTTCATTTGATACCCAACTCAAAATTTTTGAAAAATAAAATTTTGGGCGCACCCCAAATTTTTGCGCACAAAATTGACAATTTTTAAAATCTTTGAATGAACTCCCGGAAATATCATCGCCCTAATATAAGGTATTAGCATATATTATTTCGAAATTTTAGCACCAGCCGATCTATAGTGGTTGGGGGGGGGGACATTTTTTTTGGGTATATTTTGATTTTTTTCCCCTATAAGGAAAGCAAAATTTAAAAAAGCATATATATATTTGTGTTCTACTCTTCAGCAGCTACCCCACTCAAAAATTAAAAAAAATGTAAATTTTTGAGTTTACCACATTTTTTTGAATTGCGCATGCGCAAATCTAATTATGGACTTCTGTATATTTTTCCTCTGGTTGGGTCAAAAAGTTGCACCAGTGTTCCAAATTTCAGCACTTTCGCTTGAACGGTTCGGGCCCTATGAACCAAAGAGCGACGGACAGACGGACACATCACCCTCGGCATAAGGGTTTTGAGAAGTATCTACAAAACCCTAAAAATGGAAGTTAAAAAGGGAAAGAAAGTTATACAGTGAATTATGGAACTACATGAATACTTTTGAAGAACATTTGAATTTGGCGGTCATATTTGTTTTTGTATTTCACACTTCAAGTAACATTAACATTATCTATCTGTTACATTATGGGATTTGTTAAAATATTGTCATTTTGTAAATTAATGTAAGGTTGTTTTATTTGTAAGTAAAGATAAATGTATATAACTAAGTTATTTCATTAAGATCAATTCTGAAGTATGGGCTTCTCATAGGTTAGCAAATCTAACTAACTAGGTACTAAAATTACTACTAAGGTAACCAAAACTAAATCCATCACAATTTTCACAAGTTTTTTCGTTTCCGGTTGTTGGAGGAAGTGAAAAATAATATAAAATAATAAATTAAATTATTGAATTTGTTTTCAAGAAATAAATAAAATGAGTATATTTAATTAATAAATTTCACATTTCTGTAATTTGCTAAATCTTGGAATAAATAAAAAAGAATCTACTATAGTTGTACGTGTAGTACGTACATTAACGTCTACAGCATAACCTTGATTCTGTCGAGTTTAAGGTAGCAGACTACTTAGTATGGGGACAAGACAAGTATAAGCTCGGGAACACGAAGGAAAGGAAATAACCCAGCTGAAGGATATAAAGAAGAAAATGCAGGAAGGAAACCATACTCAACATCCTGAGCCCAACTTTACATGCATTCATCATATTTGTAGAAGAAACCACTAAATATACATATCTGGAAAAACCGTCTACTCAAGATATTGTAAAAAATTGTAAACAGCGCCACTAGTGCTACCTAGTAGAGAACTTTAGAACTAAAAAGTGATGTTGAGGTTGATTTGACAGTATTGATTGATAATTATCTTAAAGTGTGAACTAATTTACTTCATATAATTTTATACTTACAAAAATAAGTGAAATCCCAACAAAAACACTAGTGTAAAAAAATAAGGCGTCTCGCGTAAAAAGTTGTGAAATCATAGGTTTAGTCTCCCACTGCCCGAGTAAGTTCTACTAAGTCTAATTTATCCAGTGCAAGTAGATGATGTTTGTCTGTCCCTCTCTCTATTCTCTTTCCCAAATCACTCTACACGTTTAAATTTAAAAACATTTTCTGACTTGGCAAATACACATCACAAAGAGGCTAAAATTGAATGCAATGTCGTATATAAATTTGCATCCTTGTGCTGCGACGCTCACATAAATTAAAAAATAATATTTAATATTTGATTTAAGTTTGGGGTGTGTATTTGCCAAGTCAGAAAAGGTATTTAAATTTAAACGTGTAGAGTGATTTGGGAAAGAGAATAGAGAGAGGGACAGACAAACATCATCTACTTGCACTGGATAAATTAGACTTAGTAGAACTTACTCGGGCAGTGGGAGACTAAACCTATGATTTCACAACTTTTTACGCGAGACGCCTTATTTTTTTACACTAGTGTTTTTGTTGGGATTTCACTTATTTTTGTAAGTATAAAATTATATGAAGTAAATTAGTTCACACTTTAAGATAATTATCAATCAATACTGTCAAATCAACCTCAACATCACTTTTTAGTTCTAAAGTTCTCTACTAGGTAGCACTAGTGGCGCTGTTTACAATTTTTTACAATATCTTGAGTAGACGGTTTTTCCAGATATGTATATTTAGTGGTTTCTTCTACAAATATGATGAATGCATGTAAAGTTGGGCTCAGGATGTTGAGTATGGTTTCCTTCCTGCATTTTCTTCTTTATATCCTTCAGCTGGGTTATTTCCTTTCCTTCGNATTATTATTTTTTTTACATAAATATATGAATGCAGGATAACAAGATCCTGGACAAGAAAATAAAAAATTTTTAATGGACATTGATAAACGAGGATAATTTGACAGGTGAACTGGATCTAATAACAGGCCTATATAACAAGAGTTTGATCCTGAGAGGGTCTGTTATCTGTAAATAATTGGCAAAGTCATGAATCATAACACCCGGAGATTAACTTGAAACTTTCCTCAGAAACCAAACTTTATTTCATTATTATCCAACGCATTAATTATCCTGTCAATTGTCTGCCTCCAACAAAACAGTCTCTATTTTTAGCATCAATTCTTCTAAAAACAGTTTTTTTTTCTTTCGATTTTGTTTTTCCCTCTCCTTTCTAAATATTCTATATTGAAAGGAGGAAGTTTATCGATAAAATAATAAATCTATTCGACAAATCAGTGAATAAATAATAACTCGGATAAATTATAAAAATAAATAAATATAATATTGATCTAACACTAATAAATAAAAAAACTTGTAAAAGTTAAACTTATGGTTTCAGATATAGATTTATTGTCTTTGGTTTTGAATTAATGTTATAAATATATTCGTACGTTTATTGCATTTGCGGTTTACCTTAAAATGTACGTATATATATTTAAAATTCTAAGAAGTACTTTTTCATTATAATTTTTATTATATTAGCAAACAAACTAAATATAATAATCAACACAGTATTCTAGGATTTAGCTATTCTTTAACTCATTTAAGAAATGTTCTAAATACACTCGTACATTAGGTATGTAATAAGAACTTTTTGTATCTTGAGTTTTTTTTTTTTCCTAAACCCATTACTTTAGAAGTAAAATGGAGTTAAAGCTTAAATATTAGCAGGTTTCAAAAGAAAATATCCAAGAGTAAAAAATTCTTAGTTTTAGACATAGAATCCAAATATAGTCTAAAAATTATGGCTTCCAATTCATTTTTTTTTTAATTTATTTTGTAATCTGGACACACTTTTACTGAACACAGAAAATGTCCAGCATTTTTTTCTGGAAGCGCATTTATAACCATTATCGAACACTGAAAACCGCATCTTTCTATCTATCATGGTTCCAGAGATATTTCGCTGTTCCATATTAGCTGGGACACCCTGAGTACACAACACACAATATAGTAAAGTAAAGAAAAGGAAAGAACCTAAAGTTTTGCCTCAAAATATTTGGATACTATTTCATTTTATACCTTGCGAATGCTCTCAACATGATATCAAACTATGTCTATGTCTGTGTCTGTTGGCAAATGTAAAATTTTATAAATGAACACTAGCTCAACGAATTATATTAATACATATTTATATAGTAAAAGTGAAGTCCTCTAACATATGGTGCACCTAGGAGGCTTTACTAAGCGAAATATATCGTGTAGAACTTAAGTAAACAAATAAGAGACAAATTTATTTAATTTTTTTAAAAAATAAAAAAAAAAACTCTAAAATTTGCATAACCATAATTTAACATAAATATTTTTACATGAAAACAAAACAAAAATATAAAAAAATAATTTTTTTTTATTAAGATTTGAAGAATATTGTGTGTTAAAAACTCTAANATTGAACTTCTATTTCAACATATTTTTTAGTGAATGAAACGATGCGTGGGCTTTTTTTTATTTATTTTTTTTAGTTAAAGATCTGTGAACTTTTTCCTTTCAAAGCGAAGGATGTTTGCATTTTTTTATGACGCGGCGCCTGATGTAAGGTCGCTGTCATCAATTTGCAAGCTAAAGCGCCTCGCTGAAATCTGTTTTTACCCTGAACCAAGTCGCTGTTATAAATGTATTTATTTATAAAAGGAGCGTGCAGTAAATGATCTAATAATAAATGCATCATTTAATAAATCTTTTTCATTTTATAACGCCTCCAGATATGTCATATGACAGTTCGTTAGTTATTTTTATACAATTGTCACCACGTGTATCCTAAGAAGTCTCGTACATGGTATATGACCTCTAGCGGTAAATTGCAGAAGTTACTCAGGAAAAGTTAATTACATAAATTAGATCTTTCGCTTTAATTTAATTTTATTTAACATTTCATTCGATGCCACTCGTAATTTCTAAATACGCAAGAAGTTGAACTTGAACTTTAAGTTTGCCTATTTTCGCTATCCTTAATTTATACATTTGACTAGCCTCAATTTCAATTTAATTGGTTCTCACTATCCTTAATTTTTATTTTTGACTGATTCTCGTTATCCTCAATTTGTATTTTTTACTAATCCTCGCACCACCCTCAATTTTACTATTAGCTGACTCTCTCTATCCTCAATTTTTAATACTGATTGATTCTCACATTCTTTAATTTTAATTAAGAGACAAATTTATTTAATTTTTTTAAAAAATAAAAAAAAACTCTAAAATTTGCATAACCATAATTTAACATAAATATTTTTACATGAAAACAAAACAAAAATATAAAAAAATAATTTTTTTTTATTAAGATTTGAAGAATATTGTGTGTTAAAAACTCTAAAATTTTCATAACCGTCTGTTAATTTTTGCACAAAAATTTAAAAAAGTATTTTTTATTTGTGATATTTGTGTGTTAATAATTTTCATTGTCACCGGAAACGCATAAGCAATATTTGCATGTAATAAATATCCTTCAAACAGCGATATACGTAGTAAATTTTATTCTTAATAATGTATGATACATAATGTAATTTTGATGAGAGTTTTTATAAAGACATTGGAAACGAAACTATTTAGTCATTTCTTTTAATGGCTTGGTCTACATTATACTGCAGTACATTAACATAAGAAAACCACCACTGATACGTAGCAGAAGCCCAGAGGATTTGGGAAAGAGAATAGAGAGAGGGACAGACAAACATCATCTACTTGCACTGGATAAATTAGACCTAGTAGAACTAACTCGGACAGAGTAAGTTAAGCCAAGGAGACTTGGCTAAACCTATGATCTCACTACTTTTTACGTGCGCCTTGGCTTACTTTTTTTACACTAGTGTTTTTGTTTGGATTTTAATAATTTTTGTAAGTATAAAATTATCTGGAATAAATATTTTAAGATAACTGTCACTCACTATATAAGATAACTGCCAATCAGTACGGTCAAATCAACCTCAACATCACAATTTAGTTTTAAAGTTCTCTGCTAGGTAGCGCAAGTGGCGCTGTTTACAATATTTCGAGTAAGTTTTTTTTCTAGATCACTTTGCCAAAGAGGTTGTGGGTTCGATCCCACGTCTCAGTCCTCTAATTTTCATGGCTCAATTTCATCATACTTGCTTTGATGATAATTGTACCGAGGTATGATGTGTGAAGTGGCTGCAACTCTCTACCATGAGGCTAGTAATAGTAAAATGGGCCTCAAAATAGTAAAAAAAGCCTCAATAATGGACCTCAAATATAGGCAATAAAAAGGCCCAATTATTAGGTTCCAACAAGTGGTTCGTATCGCGTGCTATTAAACTAACATATTTTTTTAAATAGACATAAACATTTTTATATTTCATATTTGTTTTTGTATTTCACACTTCAAGTAACATTAACATTATCTATCTGTTACATTATGGGATTTGTTAAAATATTGTCATTTTGTAAATTAATGTAAGGTTGTTTTATTTGTAAGTAAAGATAAATGTATATAACTAAGTTATTTCATTAAGATCAATTCTGAAGTATGGGCTTCTCATAGGTTAGCAAATCTAACTAACTAGGTACTAAAATTACTACTAAGGTAACCAAAACTAAATCCATCACAATTTTCACAAGTTTTTTCGTTTCCGGTTGTTGGAGGAAGTGNGAAAATTGTTTGATTTTTTTTTTAAATGAAATTAACTCAAGAAATAGTTGAGTCAACATTATAATATGAGGGTTTATCCATCATCATGAATATTCAATTAACTCCAAGAAAAAGTTGTAGTTCCGACCTTTATAAATATTTTTTATTTTATTACGTACAAATAAAAGAAGGGAGCAATAAAAATAAACATAAATATGACTCAAATATGTAAATCAATTTTTTTAAAAAACATATTCTCGTCAATTTTTTGTATAAATCTTGTGTTACTCACGCGAACTCTGCCGGCGTTAAACAGAACTTTAAACAGAAGCTTAAGCTGACTTCCTGCGTGAAAACATCAAAAGACCAGACTTCCGTAATTATAAAAGAAATGTTTTTTATTATTCTTAGAATTAAACATTTTTCTACTGGTTTTTTCCATATGTGAAATGCATAATAATTTATGTTTTTTAAAATTTAACTAACATGGTAATTATATACATTATACAAATATGACTAATTATTGGTAATTAATCTTATAAAATTTTGGTTCTTTTAGTAAAAGATCTTTGTAACTTTATTGTCGTGCAGGTTTGAAAATGTTCCGAAGAGGAATGAAATATAGCTGTTTTTGAAAAAAAAAAAAAAATCTAAATGGAGTAGCATTTTTTCATATTTAACAAACCTCTATTAACACAAATCAGTATTCTAATACAATAATTTATACAATCGAGTTGTGTCCCGACGACGCACCTCCAAATGATTTGTAATTGCTAAACTAAGGCAACCACATTCATTCCAATAAAATAAATGTTTTTTTTTTATTTGTTGGTCTTTAAATAGATATAATAACTTATCAAAATTAACTCACTTAGATTTACTCTTTTTTCTAAATATAGAATTAAGCTCGTTCCCGCATGGGCCAAAGGGCTCTATATCTCAGGGAGGAGGAGGGTCTATTATATTTTGGTGGAACAATTAAACAAATTAGACAACAATAGCTTGTAAAAGCAATTAAAATCAATAAATTACGAGATAAAGTGCAAGGAAGCTATGTGCCACACTAAATGGCAGTTTATTTTTAAAATTAATGCTAAATTTCAATTAAATGTGCCCTGTGGTTTAGGCTTCACACGTCTACATTGGCTACAAACAATAAATATATTTTGTTTCAATACATTCTCTTTATACAGGGTGTTTGGTTGAAGATGTAACAAACGAAGAGGGCACATTCTACCCATCATTTGCAACAAAAAACACTATATATACCATGGGTCAATTCTCAATAGTTTCGCCACAATACATTTTTTTTGTTATTTTCCAAGGTACGTCCATTTTACTTTAAAAAATCGATTGCTGTACCTAAAATATTTATGATGAAAGGTACTGAAATAAAGGTACCGTTGGAAAGAGGAGAAAATTTCAGTTAAGAAAATGTCTATTTAAAATGCTTTAAAGGAGCAAAACATATCCATAAATTCCATTTTATTGTTAATTTAATCAAAAAAATTAAAATTTATTTCTGTTTGAGCCTGTAATTTAGCCAAAACGGCATGAGCTACAGTTTGCCAAATTTCAGTAAAACTTCTCCATTTATTCCCCTTCAATTTAAGTACCATAACACTATTAGTTGATATGCAATTTTTTTGAGCTATGATTGAGTTTTTGTAAAAAAAAGACCGTAAAAACGCGTACAGACCACCTTACGTGTTACCTAGAGGAGATGTCTTAATTTTTATAATTACCCAAATAAGTGAGATGAATGAGCGGATTTTTTTTTTCACATTAAATTAATGAGGACTGCAGACCATACTGTCCATAGGTCAACCCTAAATGACCATATTGACTATGTAAAAGACCATATACTATGGACTATGTAAAAGTTAACTCTTATGATATTTGACCAATGTAAGTTATCATTATAAAAATGTGAAATAGGTATAAAATATATTTTTTTTTAACTTAATCATGTTAAATGCAATTCTACATTAATGAATTTGTCCAACAAGTTTTTCTATACAAAACTTATTTCTACAATAGCATTATTATTTTTAGTGTAGTATTATTACTGTTTCCACAGGGTGTGTTGTGTTTTTTTTAACAATGTCAACCCCCCTTATTTTTATTCTTTAATGAATAATTGCATTTAGCATGACTAAGTTTGAAAAAAATAAAATAAAAATAATACTTGCCATTTTTATAATGATAAATAATATTCCGGTCAAATATCATAAGAGTTAAAATTTCCTTTTACATAGTCCATAGGACTATGGTCAATTAGGATGGACCTATGGTCATTATGGTCTGCAGTCCTCTTTAATTTAATGTGAAAAAAAAAACCGCTCATTCATCTCACTTATTTGGGTAATTATAAAAATTAAGACATCTCCTCTAGGTAACACGTAAGGTGGTCTGTACGCGTTTTTACGGTCGTTTTTTTACAAAAACTCAATCATAGCTCAAAAAAATTGCATATCAACTAATAGTGTTATGGTACTTAAATTGAAGGGGAATAAATGGAGAAGTTTTACTGAAATTTGGCAAACTGTAGCTCATGCCGTTTTGGCTAAATTACAGGCTTAAACAAAAATAAATTTTAATTTTTTTGATTAAATTAACAATAAAATGGAATTTATGGATATGTTTTGCTCCTTTAAAGCATTTTAAATTGACATTTTCTTAACTGAAATTTTCTCCTCTTTCCAACGGTACCTTTATTTCAGTACCTTTTATCATAAATATTTTAGGTACAGCAATCGATTTTTTAAAGTAAAATGGACGTACCTTGGAAAATAACAAAAAAAAATGTATTGTGGCGAAACTATTGAGAATTGTACCATGGTATATATAGTGTTTTTTGTTGCAAATGATGGGTAGAATGTGCCCTCTTCGTTTGTTACATCTTCAACCAAACACCCTGTATATTTTTCATACATAAGAAAGTAAAAATTAATTAAATGAAAATAGCACATTTGAAACACTAATTATTCGAAATTGGATGATTTATAGACAAAAATAAAACCTCAAATAATAAAAATAAGGAACATTATATATTTTTTAAAAAATCTTCCAATTAGTGTGGCACATAGCTTCATCGTGTCCTATTTTGTATAATTTAACGATTGCATACTTTTATTATAACTTATTATTGTCAAATTTATTTAATCCCCCCCTTCGCTAAGATCGGCAGCAATATAAACCTATTTATACTTATTAGTTATTCTTGAAAATTAAATAGAATGGATAAAGTAAGGTGCGAAATAATTAAAATGTTTAATCAAAATATTGTTTACGAAAAAAACAAAGAAAAAACCAGAAGAAACGACAGAAATAATAATGAATAATAGGGGAAAAATGTATTTTTGTTATTGGTATTACATAAGAAGTTTTGGTTTGATATGGTAGCAGAGAAACACGCAATGTTTTATTACTGCAGTTAAAAGCTAATTATGTTTCATTAAAAACTTAATTACCATTAATTAACAGTAATAAAATGGGGTTCTTCATAATTAGAACAATGTTATTATTTGTCGATTTAATGTAGCCTGATAAGATGTAATCAACTCCATAAATAAATCCTGATGAAGAATTTAAAACTAACAAACATACTGTTATAAAAAAAATGTAATAAGTTCTGACGAAAATAAATTATATAACTCATAATAAATAATATATCATTGTCTGTATTTGCTCAGAGATTTCGATCTAATATGAGTAAAAACTTGTATGATTCAGAATCAAGTCGTTTTGCCGGTAAAAATCTAGTTAAGATATTGATGAAAATTTGATTAAAATGAAAATGGAAAACGTAATGTGACCAACACCTATTGAACATGTGATAATAGTACATTACGCGTCGAGTGTGGAAAGTAGCATTTTGCATGCGAGTGCGGAGTTTGCACCCGAGCGACAGCGAGGGTGGTAAATCCACACGAGCAATGCAAAATGCCGTTTTCGCACGAGTTGCGTACCGTACTTTATCTAAGATTGTTAGATTTTAATAATAAATGCAGAAAATAATAATAAACTTCCTGTATGTAAGCTCGTATTTCAGTATTTCTCTTTTGATAAAGATGACATCAATTCGTTAGTTGTATTTTGTGCCGAATTAATTATTTCGGAAGGCGTATTATTCTCCTCATATTCTTCATAATCACTTAAATCACTCATTGATTTTCACAAAAAAACTCGATACAAACAGTTACTTTTATTAAATAAACATCAAATTAGTTATGTTAAATGTAAACAAACTCGCTAATCGTGTGTAAAGTTGATAATTCTTCTTCTTTACGTCACTAGAGTGGAAAAAAAGAGGAATTCTTCTTCTTTTCGTCACTAGAGAGGAAAAAAAGAGGAATTGTTCAAAACAATGAGTCACGAATGCCTAATTAATACAGGTGTGTAAAGAATCACTTTCTGCGAATCTAAACAGAGATGTAATGTTCATATTACGTATCAATCGTAGATAAAAATGTTTAATTATAAGTGATATATTGAGATTTAAGTACAGTATCATATTTATATTCTGAACCACATTTCTAAATTATATTTCTTGATACCATGAAATATAAATAAAATTGGTTTACTCCTCGTTATTTGTATTTATAATATTTCTGGATACAATAAAAAGAATGGATTACTCGTAACCTTAACTTTTTCTTTGCCAACATGACAACTTTTAACTTTTTCTTTGTCAACATGACAACTTTTAACTTTTTCTTTGCCAACATGACAACTTTTAACTTTTTTACTGTCAACTTTTTAACTTGAAAAGTATTGTATAAAAAGTATTGTTAATACTTACTTTTGTTAATAATAAATTTTTCTAGAAAAATTAAGAATATAAGGGTAATCTACAAATACAAAGATGATAAAACATTAATTTTTCAGAATGTTCACGATGCTTGTGTTACGTTCGGTAAAATGAGAAACAAAGTTATGGTAATTGATCTAATTCTTTTTACGTATATGGTAAATTTCCCCCAGGGTAAAACCCAGTTTGAATTACCAATCTAGTTTTCTAAAATGATTTCCGGCGGGATGTAAGGGAAAATCCCTTTGCTTTTTGTTTTATTTATAAAAATAAACCAAAAAATATATTCTTATAACATACATGGAATGATTTTTCTTCGTTAATTATTTTATAATGTATAAATAATAATTATGAAATATGTTTTAACAACGGCAAATAAACATTTTTTCCCCCTTTTTTTTATTTTCTCATTATATGAAGTTTATAAATAAAAGGAAAGTATTGTGTACTTGATTTTGCTATTTCTTATGGATTTGCTTAAGTTGAACAAAATATTTATTAAAACAATGTATTTATGTGCTGTCTTTGATTTGTCATTTTTTTGGGCATGAGAAAGCTTTATGCTATGTGCCACACTATAATTGATAGAACATTTTATTTAAAGTTTATTGTTCAAGTAAATTAAACGTTATAGTGATTTGACGACCAAACTGACCATTCTTTAAGTTTTAAAGGAAACCTAGATAAAGAAGTAAGATCTGATGGTTAAACCTGAATAAAGCAGAACTTATTCATGAAATTATTTCCGTCAAAATGAACCAAATTAAAATCCGGTTTCATGAAGAAAATTATAACAATTCTATTAAGAAAAAAATATTACAAAAAAGAGTTTTTTTTTTTTTTTAAATAATCTATGACGTAGTATATTCTAATTTTAATATATTAATTTTTTGATTCCGCGAATAGATAGCGTGATAAGTGAATATTAAAGAATAGATAAAAATTAACTTAATGTTCCAGGATACGTTGCATTAGTTCATTTATGGTACGTCAAAAATGAAGAAAATTATAAACAATAAGCAAAGCTTTTCTAAGATTATAGGTTAAACGCATGTCTGTTATGATTCCGTCTTATGACAATTATAAAAAACAGGATAAAAACTGAAATAAGTATACAAATGTGTTTGCTAGTTCCGTTTATGAATGCTTTTCTTATGCAAATTTAAATATGATACGTACATAATAATTATGTATCATATCCAAATCTAATATTATACAAATACAAAATAAGTATGTACTATGTACGATAAAAAGTACGTATATATTTTTATATAAAAAATACTATTAAGGTTTAATACGTCATCAAGTTATTTTATGAATGAATGAACCTTTTTGGTTGGATGACGTAAATTTATTTATTTTTAAATATATAATTTACTTTGAGGAATTGAAATCAAATATGTTGTTAGTGAAATCTTTATACTGACTATAGATCCGTAAACTGTACTCCGTTAGACCTCGGAAGTCATTATTCACACGCAATCCATTATAACCAGGATTGAGTAAGATAAAAATTATAATAATCATAGATCTAAAGTTTAATATAGGCACTTAAAAAGAATTTAAAATAATTTTAGGATGTAGGTATCTACAGGGTGGGCCAAAAAAACCCGCACTTTTTTGAACACCTATTGCTCAGCTTCTGTAGTAGATAGAAATATGGGGTTTGTGGGGTCTGAAAACTACGTTCTTCTACTTTACATGTCATATCTATAACTTTAAAAACGATTGGGTGAAAGCCACGCAATGACGGTTTGAAATTGGGTCTCAAAAAAAGTCGTTGTCCGGGTAGTGATCTTGTCTGGTATTATAGTTTTGATAGAATACATAACCATATGGTGAAGGGAAGGGGGGGGGGGATTCTTTTTAGGTAAGTGGAAGGAGTCCCCAAGTGTTATAACAAACATTAAAAATATGGTAAGCGCAATGTTGCCTGAAGTATGGGCAATTCTCTTGCAAATTTTGATTTGTTTCCAAGGAGCGATGAGACGGGGTAACATCTAGCATAAACGTGTAATTTAGCATTTGATATTTAATTTTAGGCAAAATTGTGCTTAAACGATCTTCAATGTTTGTTATACCACTGAGGGACTCCTCCCACTTACTTTCAAAGACCCCCCCTCCATCCACCATATGATATTTTTTTCTATCAAAACTATAATACCAGAAAAGATCCCTACCCGGACAACGACTTTTTTAAAGACCCTACTTCAAACCGTCATTGCGTGGCTTTCACCCAATTGTTTTGAAAGTTATAGATATGAAATTTAAAGTAGAAGAATGTAGTTTTCAGACCCCGCAAACACCATATCTCTATCTTCTACAGAATCTGAGCTATAAGTCTATAAGCTATAAGTCTTCAAAAAAGTGCGGTTTTTTTGGCCTACCCTGTATTTTACTACGTTTATATTAGCTTGCTTTCTTGTTTGTTTGTTTGTTTGAGGGTCTAGTACAAATCTTGATATCGATTTATAACTAACTTTCCGAGTAGCTAGATATTTGAAACTTTTAGAATAGCTTAGAATACGATGACAATGTAATTATTTTAATACTTTCAACCATCTTTCAGCAGAATTTTAATTCGATTTCAGCGAATTTTGCTGTATGGAAAGTTAGTTCGGAAAAAATCCGTAAGTTATTTTTATTTGTTTTTACATGGCCCATATTTACGTTCTTCATTTTGACGGGTTTCAAAATTATGATTTATGACAAAAAAAATTAAAAACGAAGTATATAAAAAGTTCTTTTTATCTTGTAAATATGATTAAACAACCTATGTGTTTCAAGACGGTAAAAGCTGAAATTACAAAGGAAATTCAAAACTGTAATGCTCCTTACTAGTTTTGTATATGCTTAACTGAAAACCGACTGTACTTGCAAAGTTAGCAAACATTTATAATTCGCAAACGGAATATAAAGATAAACATGCACGTATAGGCAAGATTTGAAAACCGCAAAAAGGATGTGAAACAGAAATATGAAAAAACTCAATACGGATTCAGTTTTGAAGCACCGAACGAAACTAGAAAGGTAAATAGAAGAGTTGGGTCGAAATCGAGGAAATGATTGAGCGGCGTGAAAATATAGCGGCTGGAGGCGGCGGGAGGTGGGACGAAGGGCCCAGAAACCTGGGATATAGGGACAAGATAATAAATCTGAAGCGAAGAGCTGAAACTGACATGGAAAATCTCGTGTCCCTGGGTGGAACAAGCAGGCGACCGACCAGGTTTGGACAGAGAACAACCACGCTATGTAAATAAGCAATCATATTTACACACAGCAACTCTTGAACGAGAGAGAGACTTGAACAAGAACCGCAGACAACCGACTCGCTACTATACTGTACCACACTGACCAAAACACTTTCACAGTTAATGCAAAATTCATTTTTGTATTAACCACTGGCATATAGAAGAAGAGGAAGTGAGACTCGTGCCAAATTCTCAACTGACAAGTCTATAACTCTCTCAGAGTTCTAGAACGGACAGACCACTACTTCCTACAAGGGAAACCCATGGAAAAACCACTTCCAACCGCTAATACAATATTCATCTTCCCGCTAAGTACTTCTACAGCCATGAGCCATGAGGCAAATGCAATACCATAATTCCATTCATATAAACATTAGCTAACTCCTAATAATAATAAATAAACATTAACAATGCTAATATATATAATATTGTGTGTACTGTTTATTGTTTATCTACCACCTAATGACTGTAAAAACAATGAAATCATAAAAGGAAAGACTCTCTACGAAATTAATAACAATTTCCCAAGCCTCATGGCCCTCTCAGCCATAATCAATGAGAGTATAGTAAAGGAAAACACTTGGAACAGTCACTTAAGAGACAGAAATATGACCCTGAAAAAGAGATATATAAACATCTCTGCTGTAAATCAGTAGAAATACCTTTCAATAAATAAGAATTATATTTAACTTAAGAAATGAATTAATTACCAAGTATGTTTGTCAATTGTTATCTAAGTACCTATTTATTACAGAAATTACATTTATAATTAAAATGCATTGGAATTTAAGCACTTCACTGTAAAACAGTAGACATACCTTGCAATAAAATTATCTTTAACTTTTTTTTATCAGAATATTAATGTTACATGAGCCTCTTTTAGCCAGACTAAAGAACCGATTTAAATGAAAATAGGTATGTTCAGAAAATTCATTCACCAAGACCAAATCAAGAAGTTAATTTTAGGTTTATGGTGGNGGGTTGAGGGATATGTCGCGCGGTTAGTTTTTCAAGGATTAAGAGTAATAATGAATACTAAAAATATCGTAAAGGCATTGAAGCTACTAAGGATGTGCCCTGTGAGGGCAACCTCTGGGGTATACTTGGCTTTCAAAGTATGGTCAATCTTTAGCGCGCTCTAGCGGCCAAACGAATAAAGCTATTGAGCTGGTTCTGGTTTTATTTTTTAGAAAATTTTATTAGCTTTCTTTTTGATAAGAAGTAATTTTTCTCTAGGATGCGTCGTTTCGGAGTTATAAGCGAAAAACTAAAAAAACTTCCAAAATTTTATAATTTTTTACCATTTTCATGGTGAAGCCATATCCGAATCTAGTCGATAACTGGATTTTCAGATTCAGCCCCCCAAAAAACATAAAGATCCGTCGAGAAAAATTCTTCAGTAATTTTTTCCTGAATCGACTACTTTCCGCTACCAAATGACTGGACTATATTGAGAGAAGGGACTGGTAACTAAATTAATGCACCATCATGTTTGATAATTGTTCAATGACTTCACAGTCTAATTGGTTTTAAGGACTTTTTTTTACTTATGTATTTATTATACCTTTTTTAGTATTTTTTTCAATTACTATACATAATTTATTAGTTTGTATTGCCTATTTTTTAAATATATAGATAGAGTCCTTACTACGATTTGGAGAAAATTATATTCTTAGAATGATATTATATATAGTCCAGATTTTATTCGTAGATGGCTTAGAAAAAAAACTATTTAGGCATTTCATTTAATTGCTAGGCTTACATGACACTATGAAACATAGGCACTAATACCTAGCATGAGCCCCGCGCGAAGCGCGGGGTGAAGGCTAGTCTAGCATAAACGTGTAATTTAACATTCGATCTTTAATTTTGGGCA
Source organism: Gerris buenoi (assembly GCA_001010745.2). NCBI lineage: Eukaryota > Metazoa > Arthropoda > Insecta > Hemiptera > Gerridae > Gerris > Gerris buenoi. The sequence continues at coordinate 151,761 of KZ652244.1, forward strand.
AAATTGTGCTTAAACCATCTTCAATGTTTGGTTGTCAACACTGAGGGACTCCTCCCACTTCCTTACAAAGAAATCCCCCCCCCCCCTTCCACCATATGATAATTTTTTCTATCAAAACTATAATATCAGACAAGATCACTACTTGGACAACGACTTTTTTAAAGACCCTATTTCAAACCGTCATTGCGTGGCTTTCACCCAATCGTTTTTAAAGTTATAGATATGAAATGTAAAGTAGAAGAATGTAGTTTTCAGACAAGGTGAAATGAAATACAGGTGGGCTCATTAGGCTTAAAAACGAGAACTTGGCCACGCCCACATTCTAGGGGGGCAGTGACTGCCAGTGACGTAGGCTGGCTGCCCATATACCACCGTTTGTATCTAAATACTATTAATAATTGCGACTAGTTTTGTTTAATTTAACCTCATGCCTTTAATTTTGCACTTAAAGCGCTACTCTTTTTTTTAACGTGTAGCTAAATAAATTCTGAACATATTGATATGTATATTTTATTTTATAAGTGAAAAATATTAATTACTAAAACAGTTTAAAAATAAGATTTGTTTTAAAAATCTAAACCTTCAGAAAATATTTAGGTATATTATTAATTAATCTATTTATTTATTTTATTTTTATTTGGATATTATATT
>KZ652244.1:173113-185606 GCA_001010745.2 Gerris buenoi
ATATATATATATATATATATATATATATATATATATATATATGAATTATTTATTACATATAATTACACTTTACAGTTGTAAAAACTAGTTCAATTATCATTTTACAGCTGTGGAATACCAGTTGATAATTAATAATAAATAACGCAAGTAGGAGAAGTAAAAAGAAAAAAATTGTAAATTTAACTATTAGCAATTAATTTGTAATATCTTATTGCGTAGGCTTCCGCGGTTAGTGTCACCACCGGAAGACCTAGAACTTAATAATTTGTAATAGTTTAATAAATAAAAAAGTTTGACAATTAGTAATGCACAACGCCAAGCCACACCGTATCACTAAAATAACGGTCTCATGGATATTTAGTTCAATATTATTACTAATAATAAACTTCATAGAAATAACAGATGTAAAGGTTAAAATATTACCAGTAATATTATGTAGGCTAAGTAAAAAACAAGATAATATTTTCTTTTAGTAGTACTTTTTATAATATAGGTGTAACATAATGTATCGTTTGTGCACATGTGGAAGAGAAACAAATGTAGAAGGTTGAAACTTACACGATACAATAAAAGTACTACGTAATATTAGCAAACGCAAACATCTAAATTTCATTAAAATCGGACGAGTAGTTTTTAGGATATGTTTTTAGGTTCGTAAAAATTGATCGACAGAATAAGATTCTAAAATAGATCCAAAAATGATCCATGATGTCTGATGTCTGAAACGGATTTCTAAATTGGAATTTTTGTAATCGGAAACCTAAAAAATGTTCGTTCTCAGGAATTTGTCGTAGGTACAAAAATTTGTTTGACATTTGACGAACATCTTTGATTAGGTTATTAATTGCTCAATTCGGAACGTTTCATAGTTGGGGCTGGGAAATCGATTTATAGTATATAGGAGTACTATGTACTTCATAGTATTCCTACAAATCATACTAGAAAACATGAGTAAAACTAAAACTAAATGGTTAAGTAATAAGGAGATTTAAATGAAATATCAATTTCATTATACTAAGACTAGCCGTTAGGCCCGCGGTAACGGGCAGAATAATAAATATGGCTGAGAAAAAGAGCTGAGAGATAATTAGTTATAATTAAAATAGATATTTAAAGATATATTTACTGTTTAAATAGTAAGTTTTATGCAGTTATAATTAAAACATTTAAATAGGAAGTTTTGTGCTCCGATATTCGTTACATAGGTATGGCGCAAATGGTTTAGTATCTGGCTTACTCCCAGTAGCCCCGGGTTCGATCCCAGCTTATGGCACATCAATTTTTAACATTATAAATCATTTAGAGGTGAGTCGTTGTTGTCGTTGTCGTTGTTGGGACACTACACGATTATATAAAAGATAATATAATATTTAAAGCATATACATAAGATTTGTAATGTAATATAACATTACAAAGCATTTTATGTCAAAATAAAGAAAAAAAATCGGTCCGAGACAACTCTCATGTACGTATTCATATTGACTTAGCCCAGTGTTTCCCCATTTATTAATTTTCGTATGTAAATTTAATAATTACTGAGCATTTCATCAAAATTTGCCATAAAAATAACTTCTCCCGGGCGGGGAATCGAACTCGGGCTCTCTCCGTCCACGTTTTAAGCTATTTTCACCGGAACTAGATTTTTCCCGAGGAAACGGCTTATATGGTTAGATTCGTATTTAAATGGACTACATTTTAGAATTTTTTTAACCAAAATCGTCGAACTGTTTTCTAGACATAATTACTTTTCACGTTTTTTCAGAGTTTTTGGGGGATAGCGCCCTCAAATTTGGGGCTAAAATTCATTTATCTATTTCGCCTCGGGGTATGATTTTTCTGAACATGTATGCCAAATTTCGTCAAAATCGGCCCAGTAGTTTAGGCTCCAGGCGTCTGCACAGACAAACGACAGAAGATGGACAGACATTTTTTAAAAACCACTTTTTCAGACTCAGGTGACCTCAAACACAAGTAAATCCAAAAAAAATCTCAAAATCGAATTTTCGCGCCATCACAATACTTTCTTTTTATATGAGAAAGTAAAAAAACGTGCTTTCAGAAGTTAAAATATATATCTTTATAAAAATGCAAAATAATATAGACGTGTAACTAGTGGTTTAACCTTAATATAATTGGCAAATATTGTGCAATTGCCTTTGCTAAATTTTATTCAACATGTTGTTAGTTAAAAGATCATATTAAAACAAAACAGGCATAAATAAATAGATGGTAAATACGTGGTTACAGGTAAAACCTGTGTAGATATTACTAAGAAACTGGACCAGGTTGCGTAAACTTTCAGCAGGCCAAGTTCAGGGGCTTAGCTCAACTTAGACTCTCCCATCTCCTCCTATACCTTCTTGAACTTAACATATTCATACAGAGCACTTCAACTTAACAAAAAAAATACCTTCAAAATGTTTAGTGACACTAGCTTGACAAATTTTTCCACATTATTTTTTAACTTTTCTTTTAACACTAGTTTTAAAACGATGATTTTTAGTTAATTGTAAAAAAAAAAAAAAAAATATGATATTCTAGTTCAGGAGATATCGTGCAAAAAAGTGTCTGACAACATCACGCTAGAATCTTGTATATTATAAGTAAATGTTTTGGCACCTTTTAAGAATATGTGGTCGGCTAAGTTCGTTTGCGGGTCATAGCTTGGCATTAGGCATTTGAAGAAAAGAAAAAAACCAGAGGAGAGCGGCCATGTCCTGCCCTTTTTGGAGGACAATGTTACTTTCATGATCCTGAGTGCTAAATTAGTCAGTAGACCAAATATCAAGTTGATGGTAGTCCATCAATTTATAGGGGGCTTCTTTGATTTGGAGTAATATTTCACTAACTAACCTATAAAGTGACGAACTATCTTTAACTTGATTTTTTGTCTACTAACTAATTTCGTACTCAGGATTATTAAAATCACATTGTCCACCAAAAAAGTAGGACATGACCACTCTCCGCCGATTTGTTTTTTTCAAATGCCTATTTGAAGCTATGTCCCGCAGACGAACTTAGTCGACCACATATTGTTAAAAGGCACCAAAACATTTAGGGGAAGGCGGGGCAAAGTGGCCACCCTTAGTTTTATGGTTGTAAAGTGTTGCTGTCGGTCAGAGATTACAGCAATCTTTCATAGACAACCATATCAGTCTTCAAACATCGTTTAACCATTTAACCACGTGTTTTTAGTGAAGTTATTATCCGTTCTCTACTTTCACACCTCTCTGATGTATGGTAAGAGTTTGATTATATTATTTATTATTATTATAGTCATAAACTTTATCATTTTAAACATAAGTGTTAATATGTAGTGATAACTTGTCTACAAAACCATAGTTACACAGTTCCGTCTGGTTATTGAGTTATGACAACTTATGTATCATGGCGTCAAACGGGGCAAAGTGGCCAGGCATCGCCCCATAGCTACTATTTGTTCTTTTTTTTATTTATTGTTTGTTTTTGTTTTTTTCAACACACCTAAATTATGCTGATTTATTATTTTTATGATATTTGCTGTGGATGAAGTTAGTAACTATGTTATATAACGAACATATTGTTGTGGCCACTTTGCCCCCTTGTGTGGGGCAAAGTGGCCATTTGGATACTTTTTGAAGATTAATCAATTTCGTTTCTTTAAATAATTTTAAATTAAATGAAAAAAATTACATGATATAAGAGGATAGTTGAAGTATACAATCACAAAGTTTTAAAGCTCTAGGTTGATTATAAGTTCGCTTAAAAAATCAGCAAACCTTAGCATGGCCACTTTGCCCCACCTTCCCCTACTTATATACAAAAGTCTAGCTTGATGTAAGTCAGACACTTTTTGCACACTATCTCCTGGACTATTCGTAAAATAATTAAATTACATATCAGGATATTTTATTTGTGATATATGTATACGGCTTAAATATTATATAATATGTGTGATCATAGAATAATACTATATATAGAAGGAGTGTCACTGATAACATTGAAAACAATTTTGGTTATGATTATTATCCGCATTCTAAAAATTCATTTTTGTAATTTGTGACGTCATAACTCTAAAATTATTTGCCTTCGGTTTTATAATTTAATTTTTTATTTAATTATAATTATTGATAGTCAGTTTAGTTTATTGTAATATTTTTTTTGTGTTTTATCTTATTTTAGCTTGAAATATGGTAAAATAATGTTTATTATATCATGACGGGCGAGTTGAAAAAAATGACGTCAGAGTGAAACGTAAACAATAACCAATGGCAGGGCTTGTTTTCTTGACGTTTGTGAGCGGGCTTTGAATAGTTACAAAGCGTGGCCAACCTTCTCCAGCTTAAATGAAAAAAACGAGTGTTGTTTTGTTGGTCCCCTGGTCTAATGGACACAACCCCTCGGCGAAAGTTGGCTTCAGTCCCTTATCAGTAATTGCTTGTTGTTTTGATTCTATGCTCCTTCTATATGTAGTATTATTCTAAGTGTGTGATATACGGTTTGTGGAAACGGGCTTAATTTAGATGTTATTATATCTATTTAAAGACCAACAAACATTCATTTTAATTGGAATAAATATGGTTGCCTTAGCTTGGCAATAACAAATAATTTTAAACTGAATCTTCGAAACACTACTCGATTATAAATAGGATTGTACCACTGAATAAGCAAGAACATTCTCTTAGACTATTGTGATACTTAAAACTGCTGCGTTCAAATAAATAAAAATTTGCTTTTAATATTGAAGTTTCTATGCTGCGAAAATATTTGCAGCAAACAATTACCGCAAAGAGCTTCCTAACATCTGTTCTTTATTTATTTTCTAATTAATTACATGTACTATTAGTCGGTTTCATTTTTAAATTTTAAATCAAATTGTCCATTATTTATAATAAAACTGCAATTAAATTTATTGATTAATTAAACAAAAATGTTTATTATTATGATTTTATAAGTGTTAAATCAAGTATATTTTTAAAATAGTTTCTAATTAAATTTTATAGTTGGATAAATTAGGAATAGTTTAAGTAGTAACACTTTTGGGTTCTTAAAAACATTAGTAAGATAATACTTTGAAGAGAATAAATTCTACTTATGTTCATAAAGTCACTGAATGTTCACAAAAAGTACTTGAACTTATTTTTGGGAGTATATTAAAATGAATATTCTACCTGAATAAAAAAATATATTTCTTTTCATCTGTGGTTTCAAAATGTCGTATCGTACATCAGATATCAAGATATGAGTGATTTATTAATGAAAAATTTAAGTGAAAGCAATATATTGCGTGGCAAGATATAGCATGGCAAGATATTGCGTGCAAGAAATTTAAACCACATTTAGATCATAACTTGAATGGTTTATTAATTATACATGTGGTGTGAACACTATCGTGTGAATTAGAACAAAAAAATTCAACTTTTGATTTATATACTAAAAGATAAAAGATACCATCAAATTAAATATGTATTTATACATACATATGTCACGTATAAAAAATAAAAACGATAAACGAAAAATAGTTTAAAAAAAAAAGGCTTAAAGATTAACAACGAACTGAAACTAAAGTAATATAATTTTTATTAAATCAAGTAGGACAAAAAAATAAAAAAACATTAATAAATAATCATATAAATTATAATCATTATAAAACTTTAAAAAAAATATGTTTTTATTATATTAACAAATCCAGAAGCGATAACGATAAAAGACTAACATGATAAATGGATGAAGTCATAATAATATATTTATTTCTTGTTCCAATTTTGGTTATCATGTTTGTTATTTATAACAAACATTTAATTCTTTAGTTTTTTAAAAAAGGATTCAGTGTTGCCACTTTAGTTTTTGTTGGCCGTTAAGGTGTGAAATAAAATATCAAAAGTTCAACAACACTGTATTAGTCTGTTTGATTATATTTCTGGTTGAACTTTACTTTTTATACGACCTACGCATAATAAACAATATTTATTTCGATATTTCAATTTTTGTTTTTATAATGTCTACTGTATTATAAGAAGTATACTGTATTATTATATACTGAAGTATAATGTATAATATTTATACTGAGTCAAAATCGTCGGAACCATTTCCAAAAATATTTTTTCCTACAGTTGACTGATAAAGTGGTTGTTATCGCACTCAAAATAGTACGTAAAACAGCAGATTCCTGCACATACTACTTTACCGCACTCGTTTTACTTTACCGCACTCCAGTGTTCCAACTTATGAACATAAAGACCTTAAATCTAAACAAAGATTAAATAATCCAAATTATAATAATAATAACAACAATGACAACTAATGATTATTTTTTAACTAATTACATGAGATAAACACTTACATATCAAATATATTAATATTAAAATATAAAAAAGTAAAGATCTAAAAAAAGAATCAAATATGATGAGTTAGTGTTAAGATGAAAAATAATAACAGTGCTAGGTCAGGTTTGCTAAATAAGGCAAAAAAGGCAACACTGTCTAAAATAGAACAGTTGTTTTAGTTGACATAAAACCATTTATCTACGATTGATACGTAATATAAACATTGTATCTCTGTTTAGATTTGTAGAAAGTGATTCTTTACACACCTGTTTTAATTGCGCATGCGTGTCTCTAGTCTTTATAGTTTTGAATAATTCCTCTTTTTTCCACTCTAGTGACGAAAAGAAGAAGAATTCCTCAACTTTACACACGATTAGCGAGTTTGTTTACATTTAACATAACTAATTTGATGTTTATTTAATAAAAGTAACTGTTTGTATCGAGTTGTTTGTGAAAATCAATGAGTGATTTATTTTGAGGAGAATAATACGCCTTCCAAAATAATTAATTTGGCACAAAATACAACGAATTGATGTCATCTTTATCAAAAGAGAAATACGAGCTTACATACAGGAAGTTTATTATTTTTTTCCTGTGTTTATTATTAAAATCTAACAATCGTAATCGTAGATTAAGTGCGGTTCGCAACTCGTGCGAATACGGCAAAAATGCCGTGCAAAAGCATTGCTCGTGTGGTTTTACTACCCTCGCTATCGCTCGGGTGTAAACTCCACACTTGACGCGTAATGTACTATTTTCCAAGTTTCTTCACAGATTGTAGGGCGTAGCTACCCCAAATTTGGAGCTAAAATTAATTTCTTGATTTCCTGTGGGAGTATGATTTTTCTGAACATGTATTACAAATTTCTTCAAAATCGGCGCTGTATATAGTTTTGGCTCCAGCCGTCCGCACAGAGAGACGACAGACAGTTTTAAAAAAAAACAAAAAAAAAACACTTTTTTGACTCAGGGGACCTCAAAACGTGTAAATCCATCTAAATCTCAAAATTGAATTTTCGTGCCATCACAATACTTTCTCTTTACATAAGAGAGTAAAAACTGAGCTGTCTGGAGTAATAGTTTTGATAACACAACTTTCACACGGCAAATGAAATTATATATTTTACTTCCTTCAGATTTTCTTGTTTCTGCAACTGAAGCTTGTAATTGAAGAAATACCTTTAATTCAATAAATCAGGGCATAAAGATCAATTTTTTTTTTCTTATCTCTATGGTTATACTATGATATCTTTCGGCCGACGGAGCCCTGATGTGCATTAAATATATAACCTACTTTTATTGTTGTTATATGATAAACATATACACTATTACTACTCATATTATAGCAAACTCGGAATCCCTGGTCATATTTGGAACAATGAAACAACTATTGTTATTGTATCCGATTCTTTCTTCAATGTTAAAAGTTCACGATAGTACCTGAACGTTTTTCTCAACCTGTATCAGATGCAATCTGGAAACTGGAACGCGCAAAGTTACAATATAAGAGCATTTGATCACCTCGACATTGCCTTTTAAAAGAAACAATATTACACGTATAAGCACGTACAAGGACATTTCTACTGAACTTAGTCTCAACTTACTTCCTACTTAGCTACTTCAACTTGTAAGTATGTCTGTCTGTTTTAGATGTGTACTATCCAAATATATTTGTAATAATCCTCGCAAAGAATTTTCTGCTTGTACGAATGTACATTTGATACTATTCATCAGATTTAATAATTCAAAAGTTATATTTGAAATTATACAATTAGAATAATTTATTTTAACGATTATAATTTATTTCAATTATTACAAGTAAGAAATGTTACATTTTATTATAGCGAGAGATAACTTTGTGATTTATCAGCTGTTCGACACGAAGATATAGTGGTTGAAAGCAAAGTTTGAGCTATAAAGTAACTTTTAGAGGAGATATGTTATTATTTCCTCATTTAAATAGATAGAATTGTAACGGCGTAAAAATTGAGATTTTTATGGATTTATACGTTTTCGAGGTCCCCCGAGTATAAAAAAGTAGTTTTTAAAAAATGTCTGCCTGTTGTCTGTGCAGATGCCTATAGCCTAAACTACTGGGCCGATTTGGAAAAAAATTGGCATACATGTTCAGAAAAATCATACCCTGAGATCGATGAATTTTAAAATGAATTTTAGCTCCAAATTTGGGGATGTAATGTCCCAAAAACGTTGGAAAATAGTACATTACGCGTCGAGTGTAGAAAGTAGAATTTTGCATGCGAGTGTGGAGTTTACACCCAAGCGATAGCGAAGGTAGTAAAACCACACGAGCAATGCACCGTTTTCGCACGAGTTGCGTACCGTACTTTATCTACGATTGTTAGATTTTAATAATAAATACAGAAAACAAATAAACTTCCTGTATGTAAGCTCGTATTTCTCTTTTGATAAAGATGACATTAATTCGTTAGTTGTATTTTGTGCCGAATTAATTATTTCGGAAGGCGTANATGGCTTCCTTTCCCTAGCACATGCGCACATGGCTTCCTTTCCCTAGCACATGCGCACATGGCTTCCTTTCCCTAGCACATGCGCACATGGCTTCCTTTCCCTAGCACATGCGCACATGGCTTCCTTTCCCTAGCACATGCGCACATGGCTTCCTTTCCCTAGCACATGCGCACATGGCTTCCTTTCCCTAGCACATGCGCACATGGCTTCCTTTCCCTAGCACATGCGCACATGGCTTCCTTTCCCTAGCACATGCGCACATGGCTTCCTTTCCCTAGCACATGCGCACATGGCTTCCTTTCCCTAGCACATGCGCACATGGCTTCCTTTCCCTAGCACATGCGCACATGGCTTCCTTTCCCTAGCACATGCGCACATGGCTTCCTTTCCCTAGCACATGCGCACATGGCTTCCTTTCCCTAGCACATGCGCACATGGCTTCCTTTCCCTAGCACATGCGCACATGGCTTCCTTTCCCTAGCACATGCGCACATGGCTTCCTTTCCCTAGCACATGCGCACATGGCTTCCTTTCCCTAGCACATGCGCACATGGCTTCCTTTCCCTAGCACATGCGCACATGGCTTCCTTTCCCTAGCACATGCGCACATGGCTTCCTTTCCCTAGCACATGCGCACATGGCTTCCTTTCCCTAGCACATGCGCACATGGCTTCCTTTCCCTAGCACATGCGCACATGGCTTCCTTTCCCTAGCACATGCGCACATGGCTTCCTTTCCCTAGCACATGCGCACATGGCTTCCTTTCCCTAGCACATGCGCACATGGCTTCCTTTCCCTAGCACATGCGCACATGGCTTCCTTTCCCTAGCACATGCGCACATGGCTTCCTTTCCCTAGCACATGCGCACATGGCTTCCTTTCCCTAGCACATGCGCACATGGCTTCCTTTCCCTAGCACATGCGCACATGGCTTCCTTTCCCTAGCACATGCGCACATGGCTTCCTTTCCCTAGCACATGCGCACATGGCTTCCTTTCCCTAGCACATGCGCACATGGCTTCCTTTCCCTAGCACATGCGCACATGGCTTCCTTTCCCTAGCACATGCGCACATGGCTTCCTTTCCCTAGCACATGCGCACATGGCTTCCTTTCCCTAGCACATGCGCACATGGCTTCCTTTCCCTAGCACATGCGCACATGGCTTCCTTTCCCTAGCACATGCGCACATGGCTTCCTTTCCCTAGCACATGCGCACATGGCTTCCTTTCCCTAGCACATGCGCACATGGCTTCCTTTCCCTAGCACATGCGCACATGGCTTCCTTTCCCTAGCACATGCGCACATGGCTTCCTTTCCCTAGCACATGCGCACATGGCTTCCTTTCCCTAGCACATGCGCACATGGCTTCCTTTCCCTAGCACATGCGCACATGGCTTCCTTTCCCTAGCACATGCGCACATGGCTTCCTTTCCCTAGCACATGCGCACATGGCTTCCTTTCCCTAGCACATGCGCACATGGCTTCCTTTCCCTAGCACATGCGCACATGGCTTCCTTTCCCTAGCACATGCGCACATGGCTTCCTTTCCCTAGCACATGCGCACATGGCTTCCTTTCCCTAGCACATGCGCACATGGCTTCCTTTCCCTAGCACATGCGCACATGGCTTCCTTTCGCACATGCGTACATCATAATAATTTTGTAGCACTACAGTCTATAAGATTAGAGTTGGCACAATCGAAGGCGGGAAACAACAAATGTGGAGGTAGTTTTGGGGTTATAAAAAGGGAAAATCAGTGTTGCCATGTTATTTTTTTTTGTCGAACAGGGGTAGAGTAGAGCATTTTTTTCTGAAGTTGCATTTAACATGTGGGACCAATAAAATCGTTTCCCTCAAAATTTTCCCGCCTTTTGATTGTGCCAACTCTAATCTTATAGACTTTATATAATGTATTAAATATACATCTATATACAGATCAGGATATGATAGTTAGGTTAGGTTAGTTATGGATTGGGAAAAAAATATAATAGGTATATGATATAAATATATGTGAGAAATATTATCATCGATGATAGCTTTAAATTGCATTTAAATTATTATGTTCATACACCCACATTTATAAGTGCAATTGTAGGTTAATATATATATTTTTTTTTTTTTGTTAGATATGGTTTTGTGTTTTGTTGTACTATTTATTGTATATATTTACTATACAAAAAGACTATACAATACGTACATTTAACGTGTTTTGTGGTAAGTACATTAACTACTTATTGTTATATGTACATATAACTACGGATGTACGAGTATGTAACTACGGATATATATATTTATTGAAGTTGTAGGTGGTAGTATATGCCCATTAAATAACCATAAACAAAGGTTTAGTTATATAAAAAATTTATTTTATTTTATTAAAAATGTGTTTCATATTACAAAAAGTATAATATCATATAAGAATCTATATTTTTTATAGTTGTTTCATTTTAAAGTGTTACGGCTTTAAAAATAAAACGTTGTTTTATACTTACATCGTTATTATTATGACAGAGAACAATACTTTTTCAATAAAAATAATGAAATATGAAATGTTACAGAAAGAAAAAAAAAATCGAACGCTTAAGTGTTAAAGTTAGAAAGGGAGTGAGTCAGGGGACTTAGTGAGTGTTAATGTAAAGTTTAAAGCGCAAGGTCGAACTTGAGACTGTACGGTCATGATGAATGAACTATCATAGCGCAAGTGTCTTAGAGAGACGCTGTGTTTAGAGATAACGGTACAAAGATATCGTAAGTATAAATGATACGTTGCGGTGTTCGAATCATCCATTACAACTCAACTTTCATCTTAGTAATCAAAGGTTACAACTTTATAAAGTACCTATATTCAATAAAAATATCTCAGCAGATGTTTAATGATAATGTATTCACCGCTCAAGACATTCGTTTAGTTTAAGAACTGTTTTTCATAAGAGATAAGACCTAAAAATATTTAATTCTTCAGAACGATCACGTAGCTTCCGTTATTACCCGAGAAACAATTAAACAAAATAGACAATAATAGTTTAATTTTAAAATGTCGTATGACTTCATAAATTAGTTTAAACAAAACTTATAGAAAAGAGTCCTTGTAGAAAAGAGGTAGGTTACATCCCATCAGGTTATATTTATGTTTTTGATTTCTCGTATTTTAGAGATAAACACAAATAAATATTATTCAGTTAGTAATTTTGTAGTACATTTTGTGTATTATTAAACATTTGAGTTATAGAGTTATTATTATAATTTCATAGTTATTGAAAGTTATCAGGGCCGCCCTTAGGCAGGGGTAACCGGGGCAATCGCTCCGGGCCCCGCGCTTTTAGGGGCCCGAAATTTTTTTTTATGTTTTCTTTGATTTCTATAATAACTTTGAGTTATTATAGAAGTCAAAGAAAACATAGTTGGCATTGATAAATTGCACATTTAATTTAAATTACTTTTTTCTACAATAAGATGTTATACAACTTTTCTTTTTTTTGTTTTTAAAAGTCGTTAAACAAATTAAACGAATAAACATTTGTAAACTTAGTTTTTAATACATAAATAAATTGATAAATCGAAATCTTAGGTTTGTTTGTGTTGTTTTCCACCCTTCTGGAGGAAAAATCTTGTACGGACCACGGGAGCAAAAAGTCATAGCACCCTCGCTATAATTAACTCCCTCGGCTATGCCTCGGGATTAAACTTCATGGTTCCC
>KZ652244.1:207753-219147 GCA_001010745.2 Gerris buenoi
TTTGAGAGTAGAAAACTATATACAATATATATTTTCTTTGGGTCTTGTTAGGGTTTTTTAATAACAAAATTTCTTACTCCTTCTTTTGTTAAGCTATATTTCGCCCTAACTAAGGGCTTCTTCAGGCTGGCAAAACTTTCTATCACATAGTATTAGAACAACAATTGTCAGTTAAAAAAAAACTCTGTAAAAAAAAAAAAAAAAAAAAAAAAAAAACACACATGATATTTTATTCCTCATTTTTTGTTTTTAAAAGTTAAAAAGACAGTTTCGTGATCTTTAAATATAAATATATATATATACTTTTTTTTTTTTGGTGGGATTTTAAAATGGGGGGGAAACCGAGGATATTTGAAATTTACGGTTTGACATTTTCAGTCTGTAATATGTAACAAACCAGATGCAGACCGAGTTACTCAACACAGCTGAGAGATTTCGTTTTGACTTGAATACGTATCATATGATATAACAATCAAAAGGGTAAATCAAAAGTAACAAACCAAATACCACCACGTGGTTTTATATTATAGAAACCAATTACGAAATTTTTCGTTCTCTTTAATTATTTAATTTAGACAAGGATTTGTAAACGGTATGAAAATATATTATATGTCATTGCACAATTAATCTAAATTGAAATAACTCGTTGTCTATAATAATAAGTTTCGTACACGATTGCATCGTACTTATATCATAAATCCACGAATAAGTACAGTTTGTCCCTGGATTGAGTTGCCGCTTATTAGCACGTGTAATGGCAAAAATAATAATAATAATAATTTGTTGAAGGAAATTCATTCTTCATGAAATCCCCTAAATACCGGTTTATAGTAGGTATTCTTTAAAAAAAAGTACCCTGTACCCAAAAAGTAGGTACTATTTTCTAAAACCGTACAAGAGGATACTAGATCAAATTTTCAAATATAAAAAAGGCGGGTTTTATGCAAGTACGTGAGGCGAAAATCGCCGGTTTTGGTACGATTAAGTTAAACATTTTATGGATAATATAAAATATAATTGGATCTTTAAAGGTGAGAAAGAAATAAGTTTTTAATTTGAAAATTAGGTTATATTTCACCCATTACGGGCATCATCAGACCTGCCACTGATAGTATATAAAATATTACCTACATAATTTTTTTCTTACACATTTAAAAAAAAAGTTTAAAAAAGACATGATCATATAATATATTATATGTCATTGCACAATTAATCTAAATTGAAATAACTTTTAAAAGTTAAAAAGACAGTTTCGTGATCTTTAAATATAAATATATATATATACTTTTTTTTTTTTGGTGGGATTTTAAAATGGGGGGGAAACCGAGGATATTTGAAATTTACGGTTTGACATTTTCAGTCTGTAATATGTAACAAACCAGATGCAGACCGAGTTACTCAACACAGCTGAGAGATTTCGTTTTGACTTGAATACGTATCATATGATATAACAATCAAAAGGGTAAATCAAAAGTAACAAACCAAATACCACCACGTGGTTTTATATTATAGAAACCAATTACGAAATTTTTCGTTCTCTTTAATTATTTAATTTAGACAAGGATTTGTAAACGGTATGAAAATATATTATATGTCATTGCACAATTAATCTAAATTGAAATAACTCGTTGTCTATAATAATAAGTTTCGTACACGATTGCATCGTACTTATATCATAAATCCACGAATAAGTACAGTTTGTCCCTGGATTGAGTTGCCGCTTATTAGCACGTGTAATGGCAAAAATAATAATAATAATAATTTGTTGAAGGAAATTCATTCTTCATGAAATCCCCTAAATACCGGTTTATAGTAGGTATTCTTTAAAAAAAAGTACCCTGTACCCAAAAAGTAGGTATTTATCTAAAACCGTACAAGAGGATACTAGATCAAATTTTCAAATATAAAAAAGGCGGGTTTTATGCAAGTACGTGAGGCGAAAATCGCCGGTTTTGGTACGATTAAGTTAAACATTTTATGGATAATATAAAATATAATTGGATCTTTAAAGGTGAGAAAGAAATAAGTTTTTAATTTGAAAATTAGGTTATATTTCACCCATTACGGGCATCATCAGACCTAAAATATATAATTTTTTTTTAATAAAATACATTAATAAAGTTATAACAACTTAAAAATTTGTAATAAAAAAGTTAAAAAAATACACATGATCATATTCGATGGTTCAGCGCAAGAAGGGCCAATCTGCATCCCAAAACTGGTTTCTAAAACTGATGTTGTTATTACTGTTTGTAATAACCCATTACAACACTTATTAAGAATGTAATAGGTACTAATACTATATAAGTACTTGAAACAACGACAAATCAGATAAAATTTTATTTTATTATTAATTAAAAAATAGATATGTAAAGTGATGTGCAGATTGGCCCTTTTTATTCGGGACNAGCAAAAATTACATCAATTAAAAAAAAAAAAAAGTATATAAAAAGAACGAAATAATAAACAAATATTTTCCCATGATTGAATTGTTTTTCAGAATTATTTAAAAATAAAAAATAAAAATAAAGAAATTATGTTAAAACTTAAAGAAAACAAGACAATATAATTAATTAAACAGCGGAATTTCATTCATAAATTTTAAATATAAAAAAAAAAATTCAACTAATCTTTTTAAATTATGAAGTTAATAATAAATTATTTAATTCAAATATTATAATTATGTAAATTAATGAAATTATTCGTTTAAAAAAATAACATTTTACACTTCTAAACTATAGTTCTAGGAAATTAGCAATTAGATTGTATGTACATTTAACGTGAGAATCTAATTCATTTATAACATTTTTTTGCAATATATGCAAAATAATTATTAATATTTTATAATTTGTGAGAAATATAAAAATTGGAAAATAATAAAAAAAATATATAATACACTAAAATATATATATTGTAAGTTTCAATTACATTCATTATTTAGTTGAGAGGTCGTTTAATTTAATTGAATATATAACTTTATTAATATTTATGACGCAATGTAAGCTTATTAATTTTAGCAAGGGACACATTTTGAATTTGGCGGGTAAATAACGATATGGAAAGTTCAGTGTAGGAGTGGCTGAAATCTAGAAAGAGCTATTTGTGTATACTCTTTTCTTATAATTTCATCTAAACGCATAACTGCTTGTTTAATATCTCCTCGCCTCGTTAACACAACGGGGCGTGGTTCATATTTCTTTGGTGTTGCCTAACCCTTTTTTTTACATATTGTATACTACTGTTACACGATCATTTTAATTTTAAATCAAAATATATGCTTTTATTATAGATCTTTATTTAGTTTTATCTTTTTAAATATACGAGTATATAGTTGATAATCACTATTGAAACTTAAATAATTTCAATTTATTATTTATACTTAATAATTATTCCTACAGTTTGACTATATTTGACATAAAATTTAATTTCTTAAAAATCAAATGAGTACTTTTAAATAAATAAGAGTAAATAACTGTTTGTTTTTGCGCATGTGGATCAGAAAATAATGGGCGCAGAAGGTTGAAAGAAAGATTAACAATGGGCTAATAATGACCTACTATCAAAATTTAATTAAAATCGGACGAGTAGTTTTTAATGTATGGTGGTTCGCAACAATTAAGGAAATACCGACAGACAGTCACGGAATCAAAAATGTTTCCTGATGTCTGAAACGGATTTCTGTCAAGTCTTGGAATTTTTTAATTCAAAGGCATAACATTTTTCGTTGTTCAGAACTATTACTTAGCTTCCGTGGCATTTTATTAGATGGTTATTACTACCTTTACTAGTGATGCGGTACATAAAGAACTCGCGTAGAAATGTGCTTTTATATCACCCGTAATATGTTCTTAATAATGATAATATTTCAGTGAAAACCTAGCATTCTTAATCAACCTGAAGAAAACGAAAAATTATTTTGTCAATTATCTTTATTTAATAATATTCTCGCAGGCTCGCTACGCTCGCCTGTTAATTCAGCATATGAAAATATTTACTACAAATAACTGCATAAAAACAGTATTAGTACGTAATCAATATGTAATACAATTAATGCAAGGCCCACTGTGCTCGCCTGTTTATTCAGTATTTATATAATATAATCATTATTTAATAATTATTAAAGAAGGATCGCTACGCTCACCAATTTAATTCAGCATTTGTAGTCAATAATTATTAAATGGTTATTTTAGGCTCGCTACGCTCGCCTGTTTTTACAGTGTTTATATATAATCGGCAGTATTTATATATGGCTCGCTATAGCGCACTTTTGGACCATTAAAACATTTCAGATAATAAAACTGTAACAAATATTTTTTTAAATCATACTAGCGATAAATTGCATTCCAAAAAAACTCGCTTATATAGAAATTACGGTTGGACTAACCTATACGGGGCATCATGTAAAGAAATGAAAAATACTGCCACATATAATTAAAGTATTTTCTATATATTGATAAAAAATGCATCAATTATGGATTCTTCTTCATTTCATAAATTTTCTCTTAATACAATTTCCGTCTTCAGTCCTCTATTTTGAGACACAGCTGTATACAGGTTGATTTTGGGAATCTTGGGCGCATGTATCTGTTGTAGATTATCTGGGCTTCGATTTAGCGTATCTGGTTTTTCAAGAGAGTATGAAATGAAAAGGAATGCATAAATAATGCAATTTATATCAATATAAAGGAAACACTTTAATTATTTATACATAATATTTGTTAGTTTTTGCATTTCTATACATGATGCCCCGTTTATGGTAGTCCAACCGAAATTACGGTAAAATAATAATCATAACCTACTCAACAACAACAGACCTTTGATTGACATAAAAACCCATTGATTTTTTGTGTTTTAGGTTACTTGTGGCGGCCATTTTAAATATCATTTTTATATTGTCTTCCTCTACTTATCAAGACCTTTTAAAGGATATTCAATATGCCATATAAACAAAAAAACATTCGTGACACTTGGTATTGTGACGGTGATTTGGGTCATCTTTTCGTATTCACTCCCGGACTCCAGAACGTGCCATAAGAACTTCGTTCCAAAAATTAGAATTAGTTGAATTTGTTATTTATGAATTTTCGTACTTACAGATGAAGTTTTAATAATTAATAGATACTATTAAAAAGTCAACTCACCTGAAACAGACAATGAAATAAAGTTAATATTAATTAACTATAAAAGAAATAATAATATAAAATATTTACAACAAATAAATAATTAAAAAAAAAAAAAAACAGAAATTGTAGGTCAACTAATAACAATTTAACAAAAAAAAAATTATCAAAAGCTAGCTAATTTAACAAGGCATTTCATCTATAAAGCTAGCTCATTTAACAACTTAACAAGACATTTCTTCTATATAAAACTAGCTAATTTAACAACTTAACAAAATAATTCATCTATAAAAAGCTAGCTAATTTAACAACTTAACAAGACATTTCATTTATATAAAGCTAGCTAAATTAACAACTTAACAAGACATTTCATTTATAATGCTAGCTAATTTAACAACTTAACAAGACATTTCATTTATAATGCTAGCTAATTTAACAACATAACAAGACATTTCATCTATAAAGCTAGCTAAATTAACAACTTAACAAGACATTTCATTTATAATGCTAGCTAAGTTAACAACTTAAAAGATATATCACCAGGTTGGGCCTTAAATCGTTTTGAAGCTGTTAATTCAAATTATTTATAAATTATTATTCACGTGATCTTTAAACTTAGAAACAAGTAGATAATTTTTATTTAATAGGGAAAGCTCCCTGACTTTTAATTATTATTTACAAATATGAAATTCACAAACTGTAAAATGTGTAGATGCAGAAAACACTTAAAAATAAATTGGTAAGGCGTGAATTCTCACGTAAAAAGGGTTTCGTTGGTATTGTGAAACAAAATTAGTAAGGGNCTGATGCCACTTCATCGGAAAATAACCTTAAATAGATTTTTAAGCGATTCGTAATCTTCATTCTTATTCAATGGTTTAGAATTAACTTTCAAAAAAGTTGTAAATGTTTTAGATACAGATTTGTTTTTTTTTGAAAATGTAAATAAGACTTGGAAAATGTTTTTACAAAAGAGTTTTTAAAAGTAAAAACTTAACTACCTGAATAAACTCTGTTTAAACAGAACACGGGAAAAATCTTAACTTTAAGACTGAAGACTTATTTCTTGTTTCTCTTTACCTCTAAAGTTTAAATAAAAAGGGTTGAAAAAGTTTTCTTTTTTTTTTTCTTCTTCAATTGATCAACATCGGCGCTTTCATTAAAATTACTTGTCTTCAATTAATTTTGTGCAAGTAAAAGTTTATCAAAAGGGAAAGTATTTGTAACTGGAAAGCAGTTTAAAGTCACGAGAAAAGTTTAACAATACATTCTTATTAATTAAAAGATTCATTAAATAAGAAAAAACTTCTATTCCCTATTTTCTTTTGTTTTAAATTTTCAATGGTAAATTGTTTACAATTTTGAAGAAACATTTAGACATTAGATAAAGTAAAAGGGTTAGGCCTTGATTATTTTACCTCTGACATGTTTCAGAGAGAAATAACCAATTGTAAAATAGATGGAAGAGCCACTAAGCCCGAGGCAATGGGCATGATTCTATATTTAGAAAAAAAGTAAACTAGTAAAATAATTTAGATAAATTATTATATCTATTTGAAGACCATCAAATCAAAGCAAATACTTTTTTTATATGGATAAATGCGGTTGATTTAGATTGACTGTACGCGCCAGGGAGCTTTGAGCTTGACCTGGCCACGACTGGGTATAATAATAAAATAAGAAATAGAGTGGACTGTGTTATAGGTTTGAATGTATGTAAATATAATTGTAGTAAATTCAGAGAGGAGTAACAATAAATTAAATATAATTGGAATATTAATAAATCTAAATGATTCAACTGGAAAATGACAATAAATATATATAATAGACTAGACTTATAGAAGTGGAGAGTTGAGCTGAAGTGGTGAGTAAATTGGTGGTGGCGATGTTATACGTTGCTTGCTGGATTGTCGAAATATATAGTGGATCCTCCACGTATGGTGAATAATAGAAGTAAATGGTAAATGTTCGAACAAAGAAACTGGGAAATTAATTGAATTAGAAACTTTAACTCAGAAAAACTATGAAAACATGGTGTTCACCACCTTGGCCATTTTGACTCTCTCTGTTTTCCCTCCAAATTTGGAAGAGATAACTTCCAGACAGGGTTGCCACAGCGGCTATTTCTAGATGGAGAGCTTCCTGACTCCCCCAAGATGAGGCAGCACAATTTGTAAAAATTAACTGTTCAGGTGGGCCTGAACAAATACCATTATATAATATGTACACGCGAACACCAATTTATTTTTCTTTTTCTTTGTTTGTTTCTTCTAAAAAAATCATTGATGTTTAGCACTGTAATATCTAATTCATTTTCTATCCCTAATACCTTTCCCCCTGTTTGGCGCCCTTGTCAGTTTTGGCGCCCTAATTAGTTATTTGGCGCCACCTGCAGCCGCGTAGTTCGCATGATTCACGGTCCGGCCCTGAATCCTGCTATATTTAGCTGATCTCTCATTTAATAAGTTACCAAGGCATTCAATAATACTGCTCTATTTAGCTGATCTCTCATTTAATAAGTTACAAAGGGATTCGTTAATCCTTCTATAATCAGCTAATCTCTCATTTAATAAGTTACCAAGGGATTCGTTAATCCTTCTATAATCAGCTAATCTCTCATTTAATAAGTTACCAAGGGATTCGTTAATCCTTCTATAATCAGCTAATCTCTCATTTAATAAGCTACCAAGGGATTCGTTAATCCTGCTACATTTAGCTAATCTGTCACTCAATAAGTTACCAAATGTTCAAAATTAACCCCGTAAAATTTAGCTGATCTAAAACTAACGTAAGCATAAACTCCATCTTCAAGGACATCTTTCTTTTTCATTTCATTATAAAAGGAAACAGTAATAAGTAAAATAAAATAATAAATAAAGATATAAAGGAATAAAGTATCGGATTTATTTATTTAAAGGTTTTATAAACTATTTATTTTTTTCTTAAAAAGACGATTGTTTGAAGGCAAGATAAAGACAGCGTGTAATCTTCATTATAAATGCTTATTTTCTTTTTCCGGATTAAATTAATGAATTAACCAGTTGTTTGTCTCTATATGAATGCTTTTTGTTTTTTTATCCCATGAACTGTTTTTTCTTATAAGTTTCATGTTGCATGTGATATTTTACCTTGACAGTTGAGGCTTTCGTGCTAAAAAATAAGGAATGTGAACTGGTTTGAACTTTACTTAATATATATTTTATTTTCGTTTCTTATTTTTACTGTTGTTAATTAACGTAATATAGGTATATTTCCACGACTTTATGTATTTAATGAAATAGAGCTCAAATATTTTTTTTTTGTCTTGGAAAATTATTTGAGCACTAATTAGCGATTATTAAATCTCTAATATTTCTAAGTTAGTTATTATTAAAAAATAATCAATCATTAATTTAAAAACATGATAATGTTAAAAATTTGTATCATACCAAATCATGTATGTTGTAAAGATTTATGTATTTACTATCGATATTGTTAGATCAGAGGATCACTGAGAGCACGATGAATTGACACACTCATGCAGACACTTATGTAGTTGACTCTCACTAATATAGTCTCTAAGAGTTGAATTCGACTTTATTCTACTCGTAGAGTCTACTTGAGAGAGTATACATTAGAGAGTCTACTTGAGAGAGTCTACTTGAGAGAGTATACATTAGAGAGTCTACTTGAGAGAGTATACATTAGAGAGCCTACATGAGAGAGTCTACTTGAAAGAGTCTACATGAGTCTACTTTAGAGAGTCTACGCGAGAGAGTCTACAGTAGAGAGTCTACAATAAAGAGTCTACAATAAAGAGTCTACAATAGAGACTCTACATGAGAGAGTCTACAATAGAGACTCTACATGAGAGAGTCTACAATAGAGACTACATGAGAGAGTCTACAATAGAGACTCTACANTATAAGGGTTTCTTTTTTTTGGTTTTACCAACGAAACCCTAAAAAACAACTATTTCTTCAATTAAATATGAAACATAAAGTTATTTATCTTTAATTTAATAGGATATTTAATTATCCATAATACCAAAGATGTCGTTTCAATTCGCAGATGTAGGCGCGGTTTTTTTTCTCCTTAAATTTATGTTTTAATGCAGTAAAGTTAAAATTAGTTAAAATTATTTTAATTTACACTTACACATAAAATAATTAATTTTAATAATATAATTGCCAATTTAGTATGCATTTTTTTACACTTTTACACATTAATTATCTGTAATCATATTTTTAAAATGGATTTTTTTTTTCTTGTGAAAATATTTCGAGTTAACTTGATAATTTTTATTTTTTAACACATTTTATTTTTAAATTTATGTACAATTATAATATTCTTTAAGTATTAATATTGTCTGCTATTTTACTTGAATAATTTATTTTTCTGGTGTACTTTGATTTTTTATTTTAATATAAATAATATTTTTAGTATTTTTACTTTCTCTTATATGTGTAGTATTTATTATAAGGAGAAAGTAATGAGATTGTGCAAAGAATCGTATTTTTATTTAGTTTTTGATGGATTTACACGTTTTATGGCCTCCTGAGTCAAATCAAATTAACTTCTTAAATATAACTGTCGTCTTTAGCCTTCACAGAATGAGGAGCCTAAACTACTGGTCCAATTTTTAACAAATTTGGTACAAATTTTCAGATAAAGAAATAAATTGAGGTATCTATATTTATTAGATATTATTAAATTAATTAGTATTGGATTTAAATTCAGTCTTGCTATGTATATGAGATAATAAATTTTCGTTTTTCAGAACATACACCAAGCTTCCGTTACCTTCGGTAAAGTCGAAATCAAAAACATAAAGAACAATAAAGATTGCAAGTATTATGGTTGTTTCAGCCCATATGCTACCTAGGGATTCGTTAATCCTGCTCAGGGCCGGATCTAGACATTTTTTAAGTGGATGCGAACTATATTTCAGCGCCCCCTTCCCCCTCAACCATAATAATAATACAGTCAAAGAAAATTGACCAACACCATTTTTGAGTTTACAAATATGAATGTTTATAAGTTCATTTAAACGCAAATTTACGTAATGACAATCAAGGTAGACGAGGAGTCCGGGAATTTTTCTACGGATTTTTTTTTAATTTAGCCCCTCTTGAACTGCATTTTAGACGGTTTTAGGGTATTAAAATCTCAAATTTAAAGTCATGTGCCCCCCCCTGGATACGCCACTGCTTTAATTATACACACTCAAACAACTGAAACCATTACATTATTAAAAGAAACATCGTTTATAATCCCCAAATTTTTCTCTGTGCCCAACTTACGCTTTGAACTCTACCGCTGGGGCGCCCCTGAGAATAATTTACAATAAATAAAGTAGTAACAGTGATAAGTGAATACTGTACGCTTCAGGGAGCTTTGAGCTTGACCTGGCCACGACTGGGTATAATAATAAAATAAGAAATAGAGTGGACTGTGTTATAGGTTTGAATGTATGTAAATATAATTGTAGTAAATTCAGAGAGGAGTAACAATAAATTAAATATAATTGGAATATTAATAAATCTAAATGATTCAACTGGAAAATGACAATAAATATATATAATAGACTAGACTTATAGAAGTGGAGAGTTGAGCTGAAGTGGTGAGTAAGTTGGTGGTGGCGATGTTATACGTTGCTTGCTGGATTGTCGAAATATATAGTGGATCCTCCACGTATGGTGAATAATAGAAGTAAATGGTAAATGTTCGAACAAAGAAACTGGGAAATTAATTGAATTAGAAACTTTAACTCAGAAAAACTATGAAAACATGGTGTTCACCACCTTGGCCATTTTGACTCTCTCTGTTTTCCCTCCAAATTTGGAAGAGATAACTTCCAGACAGGGTTGCCACAGCGGCTATTTCTAGATGGAGAGCTTCCTGACTCCCCCAAGATGAGGCAGCACAATTTGTAAAAATTAACTGTTCAGGTGGGCCTGAACATACCGCCTACCTAAACGAATGTTTAATGTCGTATTAGGTGAAGCATGGGTGCTGAAGCATCCTGTGGTCCAAACATTGCAAGCGGTTCTGTAGTGTAGAGTATAAAGTTGGATGTTACATGCTATTATGTAAAAATTAATACAATAAATACATAAAAGTTAGACTAACCAAAATAATAAGTATAAGCTACCTAATAACATTTCATATAAACAAATTAGATATAAACAATAAATTTTTGATAAACTTACATACTAAATAACTTTAAACTAAAGACCTAATTTAATTACATCATGCAGTATTTATAAAAAAATACAAATGAAAATTTCTAACA
>KZ652245.1:40593-54183 GCA_001010745.2 Gerris buenoi
GTTCTAATTTTAATTTAAATCAAATTATAATTATTATTAACACTGGGAGACAGACAGAGAAAAATAGACTCCAGTGCCGGGACTTGAACCACGGGCCTCTTCATTTCCAGTGTAGTGCTCTTTCCAACTAAGCTACACAGGAGAATGATTTTTCTCTGCCGTAATCGATAACTAGTCCCGAATCCAAGCTTTCAATATTTCTTCAAGTTTAGCGAGTCAATATTTATATATTATTACTGGAGACTATTTTTCTCTGTCTGTCTCCCAGTGTTAATAATAATTATAATTTGATTAAAATTAAAATTTAAACTTTCCGTAGTATGAATACTACCAAAAACTTAAAAATTGAATTTCTAATTGATTGTACAAGGTACAGGTACTAATTGAGTACTTTATAATTATAAGCGTTAATTCTTGGTCTAGTACTAATGTCATTGACATGCTAAACTTGTAGAAATATTGAAAGCTTGGATTCGGGACTAGTTATTGGTTACGGCAGAGAAAAATCATTCTGCTGCGTAGCTTAGTTGGAAAGAGCACTACACTGGAAATGTAGAGGCCCGTGGTTCAAGTCCCGGCGCTGGAGTCTATTTTTCTCTGTCTGTCTCCCAGTGTTAATAATAATTATAATTTGATAGAGATTAGTTATTTGCAGAATAATTGTTATTCCCACCTTGCTGAAGATTATTTTCTTGTGGTTGATGCCCAATTTAAATTTATTTATCTGTGTTAGAGTAGAGGAAAAGGTTTAAATCAGTGTTGATTGTACGTAGATGCAAGGGGAGAACATCATGTAAATCTTCACTTAGCCTGCAGTGTTGTTACATCATTGTTAGATTGGTTTGAATTGACTGCTACTGTTCTCTAAGAGTGCGTGGGGGTTACGGTTCACTTCACTCGGGCCTCAAGGTTCCAGCCTCTCTTCCATTATGCCTCGATTGGATTCAATTTTGACGAGGGATTGATCCTATTTGCCTGTTCCCCGTCCGACATGGAGAGGGGAGGACTTGTAACGTAACCTGGGCTTCACACTCTAATTTCATTATCGGAGTCAGCCAGTGTAGCCCCCTTCTATTCTATCACAACTCCCCAATCGTATTACCTGGAGCAGAAATATACTTTACTGATTCTCCCTACCTTGTGTTCTATGAATACATTTTGTTCTATATTGTTGCTTGCATGAACAAAACCTAACGTTTTGCATATCTCGACTAAATACAGTGTGTTCTTTCAAATAAACTTTAGTAATTAGTCATTTTAAAAATAGAAAAATAAGTTTATAATGAATAATAAAAAAACGATTTTTTATTATTTATATTGACAAATTTCTTTTTTTTATTAATTATTTCTGACCATTTATAACTTTTTGATTGACACTTGAAGAGCTTTTTAATCTTCCTTAATTAGGTTTGATAATGTTCCAATGTAGGAATGAAATATAACCAATTGTGAAATGATGTAGTTACCTTTATTTCATTTTTAATTGTTAACCCCTATCAGACATGAAATAAAAAATTCATTCATAAGTTTATTATTAGTAAAGCATACTGAATAAAACTCTAAAGAGCAAAAAAAAAATTGATAAGTTTATTATCAATTTATAAAATTCATAGAGAAAACTTTATGTTTTTTATCAATGAATAATATTTATTGAAAAAAAATTGATATGTCTGTTATCTATAAACCACATGAAATAAGATTCAAAGAGCTAAGTCCTTTTTTATTTGTTTATTTTAATCTTTTTATTATCAATAAAACACACACACACACACACACCTCACTACCTGCATTTCTAAAACTAACAACTTAAACAATTATAAAATATTTTTTTAAACTCATAAAATATTGTTTTTAACGCTTATAAATTTTTATTTAAAAATATAGTTATGTTCTTTGATAAAAATTATATATTGATAATGTAATGCCCAATTGTCTGTGATAGGTACTTGCCAAATTAAAAATATCTACAAAACCTGGGCCCAATTTGGAGTTTGGTGTTCATAAAAACCACTTTTAATATTATTTTCTTTAATTTCCAAAATATCCATAATATACTGTGTTTTATACTGTGTATATGCAAATTTTGAAATATTTTCAAAACCTAAACCTGGGCACAATTTGAGGCCAATTTTTTGGTAACATAACCTTATTGATTGTTTCCTTCAAGAATTACCACAATATATGCATTTTATTTATTTTTTTTACGTCCCTATCAACAGCATCAGGTTATTACAGAACTGAGGATTCGGCCCCTTTACTTATCTTCCCGATGAGATCATCAGTGTAATAAATATATATTCTATTTTTAAATCCTTTTTATTAACTTCACTTTTGTGGATGGGTGCCTGGGTGGGCGACTACTTGCCTGACGTCAAAATCTTTGGAAGGCTAGTTAACCCTCTTCTAGTCATTCAATCGAGCTCAAACTTAGAACATAGACTCTCTACCTATTCATAAACATTCTAAACAATTAATTATTAAATAAAGTAATTTCTAAATTTGATTAATTATCTTTTTTTTAAAATGAATGGATTAATTTTATTTAAAAAAAATTAGGTAAAAATAAAGTAAAAATTAAATTAATTGGTAGGTATATAAAATCTTTGAAGGGCGAGTTAACCCACTACCAGTTATTCAATCGAGCTGAAACTTGACACATAGACTCTCTACCGATACAAAAACATTCTAACAATTTAATTAATTAATTAAATTTGATTAATTAATTAATTATTTAAAGTTAAAATGAATTAATACCAATATTTACCCTCACACAACTAAAATGTAAAAAAAAAATAAAGGATTTATAATAAAAACTTTGTTTTTATGGGCTAGTTTTATTATTTACCTAGGGTAAAGTGGGGCTATGGTGTCACCAGGGGTTATTGTGACCAACTCATTTTTTGTAGGGAATTTTTGTTTTTTTTTCTCTACCTGTTTGTTAGGAATGAAGAAAAACTGTTTCTAGTTCCGGAATCTGACATTAGGAGAATTATTACTATTAAAACTCCCTACAAAAAATGAGTTAGTACAATAACCCCTGGTGACACCATAGCCTCACTTTACCCTAATTTTGGTCATTTTATTAGAATTTGATTTTTTGGGGGTTGTCTGACTACCAAGGTTATTTGCGCCCATTAATTTTAATATAATTATATTTTTTTCATTTTGTGGTATAATGTAGAGAGACTAAAAGGATCTAAGAGAAATTAAGTTAATAAAAAGTGTTTATTTATTATTTGTTTATTTATTTGTTAATTTATTTGTATATTTATATGTGTTTATTTATTTGTTTATTTATATTTGTTTATTTATTTGTTAAGGTGAAAACACACGGGATAGAAAACTAGTGTATAGTCAGCGCCGGTGCTACACTTTTGGCCGCCACATNGGGGGATGGGAGAAGGGTGATTTTTTGGGGCTTTATCCTACATTTATGTGTTTGGGTTATAGGGTTATTAAACAAAAAATAACTGGAAGGTTATTTTTCAGGGGTAGTTACTCCCCCACCCCAATGTTGCTTAAGAATAAAAATGACCTTCACTAAATAACTATTAAGAAAAATGGGCTCAATAAAACTCAGACAAACTTTCTCATAAACAAGTACATAATTACTTTGCCCTTACTTTGTGTTTTCTATTTATTAGTTTCGCTACATACGTTTAATTTCTGAATAATTGAATTACTTAATATTTCATTAAAATTTACCAATAAAATAACTTCTCCCGGGCACTCTCTGTCCGCGTTTTAAGCTATTTTTCAGGAACTATATTTTTTGCCGGGAAAATGGCTTATATCGTTAGATTCGTATTTATGGACTATATTTTAGAATTTTATATCAAAATTGTCGGAACCGTTTTCGAGAAATAATTTTTATTCACGTTTTTCAGAGTTTTTTTTGGGAGGGGGGGAGGATTAGTGCCCCCAAATTAGAAGCTAAAATTAATTTCTCGATTTTGCCTCGGGGTATGATTTTTCTGAAAATGTATCCGAAATTTCGTAAAAATCGGCCCAGTATTTAAAGGCTCCAGGCGTCTGCACAGACGACAGACAGACATTTTTTAAAAACCACTTTTTTCGACTCAGGGGACATCAAATCGTGTAAATCTAACAAAATCTCAGAATCGAATTTTCGCGCACACCTTTAGATTGTTACTGCCCTCTGTTCTTTTTTATAAGGGGAGTAACTATCTAAAGAAGTGCAAGAGGAAGAAACCTATGCGTAACAAAACTGAGCTTTATATTTTTACTTTCTCATATAAAGTGAAAGTAAAAATATTTGTGATGGGGCAAAAATTCGATCTTGAGATTTTGATGAATATACGCGTTTTGAGGTCCCCTGAGTCCAAAAAAAAAACTGTTTTTAAAGTCTGTCTGTTGCCTGTGCAGACGCCTGGAGCCTAAACTACTAGGCTAATTTTGACACAATTTGGCACACCTATGTTCAGAAAAATCATACCCCAAAATTAATTTTAGCTCCAGATTTGGAGCCGCTACCCCTTAAAAACTCTAAAAGAACTATTTCTTGAAAACGCTTTCGACGATTCTGATTAAAAAATTCAAAAATATAGTCCATTTAAATATACGAATCTAACGATATAAGCCTTTTTCCCTGGAAAAATCTTTTTCCTAAGAAAATAGCTTTAACCGGCAAGGATTGATTCCCAGCCGAGGAGAAGTTATTTTTAAATTTAGATGAAAATGTTGAATAATAATTAAAAAAATGTACCTATAAAACTAAAACTAATAAATGTAAGACACTGGGCTAAGTATTTATTAGGGCTGATTTGTCTCGTACTGATTTTTATTTTATTAGGAAAAGAAGAGAAACATAAAATTGTTAATAAACAAATTAAGGGAAGAGAAGATATCAGCTATAAAGGCGTAAGAAAAGAGTTAAGTGAATAAATATTAAATTAAAAAAAAAATATTATGAGGTATTATGGAAAAGACTTAAAGAGGGTTATACGAGAGAAAGAAAAATTTATAATACATAGATAAATAGCAAAGACAGCCGATTTGTTTTTTTTTAGAAATAATATAGAGAAATAACACCGGTGTAACCAAGAATAAACCCGAAATGCGATTAGCTCGGCTGCTTAACTAAAACAGCACCTGATAAGGTTTTGTCTTGGGGTGTCATTGCTGGTGTTCTATCTCTAACTGCCTACTCAGTACGGGGGTTACACACATTATTATCGTTTGGCTACTTTAGCTTTTTTTCCATTTATAAAATAAAACAAACTGAGGGCGTCATCGGCCGCCCCCTGAGTTTGGCCGCCACAGGCGGCTGCCTGCCCCGCCTGTGCGTAGCGCCGGCGCTGCGTATAGTTTTTACTATAGCTATAGAAAACTAGCATTTATGCACTCATGACCTCTAGTTTTTTAGTCTGCTATTCGTATAATTTACTATCCTTTAGTCGAATTATACGCTATACATTCAGAAATATTACTATACAGAGGGGCCACACGAGAAGGAATCAAAACTATACAACAGCAAGTATAGTTTTGATTCCTTCTCGTGTGGCCCCTCTGTAAAGTAATATTTCTGAATGTATAGCGTATAATTCGACTAAAGGATAGCTTAAATTATACGACTAGCTGACTAAAACTAGAGGACATGAGTGCATAAATGCTAGTTTTCTATAGCTATAGTAAAAACTATACGCTAGTTTTCTATCCCGTGTGTTTTCACCTTAACATCAAGCTAGAATTTTGTGTACAACTTAGTCTTTTAGTGTCTTTTAAGAATATGTGGTCGGCAAAATTCATCTNTAAAACATTTTATTTATTTATTTTTCAAAAGGCGCAACAAGACAAACACTTCTTTGAGGTTAGGTTAGAAACAAACGTCCATGTTGTTGAGATAATTTTTTTTCAACCAGTTTTAATTTGTTACAAGAAACAAACACAAATTTAATATAATATGTTCAAGCTAATCGCACTTAAACAATGTAATGAACCTGAATTTAATCTTTTTTTGTTTTATTTTCTTGAGATAAGTTGTGCAATATCTCAGTTGGAACGAGCTTTCCTTATTTTTTTCCCCGAGAGGTTTTCTTGCCTAACATTGTTAATGAATAATTGATGAGGTGTTTTTACCCTCTTTTTCCCATTTATCTTGGTCTATTACATTGTTTGACAGCTCACTATCAGTGTGACATGCTTATAGTCTGTCGCCTGGTTAATAGCCTGTCACGTCCCGCCCCCTCCAGTCTCCTCTCTTCCAGCTAGCAAAACAAACTGTAATTATAGCATCAGGTTGCATGTCAATAATACAGCTTTCCCCTCCCCCCTCTACCCTCCATTAGCAGACCCCCCTACTTTTCCTTTGTGCTTTGCCAAATCAATGAAAAGCTGGTTTCATATTTGTACACAACACTAAAACCACTCAGAGAAATAAAGCATTCGAGCATTTTAACAAAATATAATGTTATGAATTGTTGACTATTATTGATTTACCCTAATTATATATTTTTTTTTTTACTTTATTATATTAAATGTAAATAAATTTTCCATATTCAATTACCATTTAATTTAAATAACAATGGGTCTACGATAATTCTTATAATGAATCTCAAATTATGATAATTAATGCTTATTTGTAATTGTCTAACTACAGTATACCTACACAAATTACAATCGGACGATCGTTTGAGTCTTTTAATTATTTTTTAATAACATACATACATATAGACTAATTGAAGAAACGGGTATTAATAACTAAAAACTAATAAGTATTACAATTACAATCTGATGATCGTTTTAGACTCTTTTAAACGACTGTTATATTATATAGGCAGTAAAACAAATAGGGGTTTAATAAGTAAACATAAGTAGTGTGGGTGGGGTTCTGTAGAGGTATTAGTGTGAAGGAGCCTGTACGCTCAAGGGTGCGGATTAAAGACCTGGGAGGTCTGGCTACCTGTGAGAAGGGTGGAGAAAAGAACATAAATGAAACAAACTGAAACTGAAATCTTAAACTAAAAACTTTTAACCCAGGGAAAAAGAACAAATATAGTTTCACTGATGCTATTAAATAGTAATATTTAAACTTTGTAGTTTTTAAAGGAGGTCTTTCAAATTAAATACAATTGTGTTGGTTTTGACTCAAGTGCTCTTCTAGTCGAGGAAACCTCTTTCACTTGAGTGTTTTTAATTAGAGCACTCCGGCTCCACTTGTCTTGATTCACCTCTCACTTGAAACCTTGCAAAGCCTCTACTCAAGTGGGTTTTCATAACAATGT
The DNA here is from genome assembly GCA_001010745.2 of Gerris buenoi. Classification (NCBI taxonomy): domain Eukaryota; kingdom Metazoa; phylum Arthropoda; class Insecta; order Hemiptera; family Gerridae; genus Gerris; species Gerris buenoi. The sequence goes on from KZ652245.1 coordinate 47,838, forward strand.
GATTTCAACTTTAAACCATAAATTAAGCTCTAAATGTTAAGTCTTGTAATTGCTTCCGATCCAAGTTTCCCGAAGATAACGGAACCTATATGATCGTCTTGATAAATAAACATTTTTTTTTGTCTCCAATTTCAAAGATATTCAAGACAGAAATCTGTTTCAGACAACATTTTTTGGTTGTTTATCTGTTAGTCTGTCTGTGCTCAATTTTTGCGAACCAAGATACCTTAAAAACTATTCATTTGATGTTATTGAAATTTGGATAGTAGGTCATTATTAGCACATTGTAGGTCATTATTAGCACATTGTAGGTCATTATTAGCACATTGTAGGTCATTATTAGCACATTGTAGGTCCCATAAGTTTTAACTTTCTGCGCCCATTTGATTCTCTTCCACATGTCACTAACATACATTTATTTACACCTGTGAGGATATCATCAAAAGCACTCATCTGATTTTTATGAAATTTAGATTTTTTGTCAAAGGTAACCTGCAGATGACCTTAGATTATTTTCAACTGTGTGTGCTCCTTAAATTCTACTAAATTGGTTCTTTAATTAATGATAAAAAAAATCAAAACAATTTTGAAAGTTTTAAAAAATGGGGGAAAATTTAATAAATTTGTGAATAATGGGTTTTAATGAGTATAAGTAAAAGTAGTCTGTGTAAAATAGAACACTAAGCTATGTGGCACACTTATTGATAGAGTATTTTTAATCGAAATCGTCAGAGCTTACATTTTTGCATTATAAATATATTTTCTCTTTATATATTCTGTACATATACGATGTGTAATGTGATAAAGAAACATGTGTAAAAGATAAAAAAAAAAAAGTTTGATAGACCAGTAAAAAAATAAAGAACAATTGGTAATAAAGTAGATATAAAAATAACAAAATAGAAAGGAGACAAACAAATTTTTATGTATTCTTTTAGTCCAGGAGATAGCGTGCAAAAAAGTGTCTGACTAACATAAAGCAAGAATTTTGTGTATAAGTAAATCTTTTTTAGGTTGGCTAAGTTCGTCTGCGGGACATAGCTTGGCAATAGGCATTTGGAAATAACAAAACAGGGGAGAGCGGCCATGTCCTGCCCTTTTTGGTGATTTTCATGATCCGGAGTAAGAAATTAGTTAGTAGACCAAAAAATAAGTTGACGGTAGTTTGTCACTTAGATGACCTCTTTGATTTAGAGTAATAGTTTACTTTGACTAACCTATTAAGTGACAAACTACCATCAACTTGATTATTGGTCTACTAACTAAGTTCATATGCAGGATCATAAAAACCACAATGTCCAACGTAAAGGGCCAGACATGGCTGCTCTCCACCCGTTTTTTTTTTTTCAAATGCCTATTGCCAAGCTATGTCCCGCAGACAAACTTAGCCAACCACATATTCTTAAAAGGCACCAAAAGATTGACTTATACACAAAATTCTAGCTTGATGCTTGTCACACACTTTTTTGTACACTATCTCCTCGACTATTTACATTGTTCTTTATTTTAGTTTGGCAGTCTTTGTTTTTACCTGAAAATGAAAGAATATTAGGTTGGTGATTAGACGATCAATTAATATTGAATGAATAGTGTTATAAGCATCTCTATCTCAATCTTGTAATATACTGACGTATTATATTGTTTTGTTTGCAGAATATCGCTGAATACGATGACACTTCAGGTGGACAGCCCGTGTGTCTACACAAGCCAGGGTGTACCGATATCGGTGACTGGAATCGCACAGGTTTGACAAATATAATCAGATATAATGTATTTTGCATAATATCCCCTTTCTTAATTTTATACTACTAAAAGTAAATTCATTGGGAAGGTTAAATATACCCAAATATAACGAAGGAAGAAGAATATCGGGAAAAAACAGAAAGAAAATACATTCCTTGAGAAAACAAGTAAGGTGAGCTTCATGTAAGTACGTGAGGCGATAGTCGCCGGTTTCTGTACGATTAAGTTTAAATATTAAGTATATATATATTCTTATTCATATTCTTTTTCTACACTTCAAGACCTTTAAATTGATGTATAACATGCCATGGTAACAATATTGGCTTTGTCACTTAGATGACCTCTTTGATTTAGATTAATAGTTTACTTTGACTAACCTATTAAGTGACAAACTACCATCAACTTGATTATTGGTCTACTAACTAAGTTCATATGCAGGATCATAAAAACCACAATGTCCAACGTAAAGGGCCAGACATGGCTGCTCTCCACCCGTTTTTTTTTTTTCAAATGCCTATTGCCAAGCTATGTCCCGCAGACAAACTTAGCCAACCACATATTCTTAAAAGGCACCAAAAGATTGACTTATACACAAAATTCTAGCTTGATGCTTGTCACACACTCTGCCATGGTAAGCGGAAAATATTAATTCTAAAAACTCCAAAGTTTGTCCAGTTGTCTAAAATGCGGAGATGTACCTGTGTGCCAAATTTCATGTTTCTAGCTATAGTAGTTAATGAGTTGAAACAAGCCAACGGACAGACATCAACGGACGGACAGACAGACAGAGCGGTTATATAAGGTTTCTTTTTGTACTTTGTACAGAAACCTAAAACCAGCTGGTATTCATATTCAATCTAAATAAGGTTACTAAGCATGTAATGTCTAAATAGGAAGAGTTTAAAAATAATATTTTCAAATTTAAGTTTATTTACTTAAGGCCATAGATGAAAATACATAGTTAAATTTGAATATGAAATTGGTGCAAAATTATTAATATGTTGACAGTTTGGGAGAGTCAAAAAAATGGAGTGGGAGCCAATGAGGGCTTAGGATCTTGAGTTTTCATTGGTTCCCCACTCCATTTTTTTTTTTTTTTAGGGTTTTGAGGTCATCCTAGAAACCCTAATGCTTTTGGTAGTTTTCCGCATCTTGGAAAGTTTTGGAAAGTGGCTTAAAATGTTCGTATGTCTTTCCTCTCCAACATACTAAAAGTCCCCGAGGGTGAGGGGGGAGCTCGCCCCCCCCTTTTAAAGTCCCCTCGCCCCCCCCCCTTTTAAAGTCAATACTTTAAAAGTATTGACATTAGGCGAATTAAGGTTATGTAAAAATTTCCCGACCTATTGTAGCCAGAGATTTGAAATTTGGTAAACGAGTAGATTTTTTTTTGCCCAAAAACAGGAAAAATTGTTGCAAACTCTACAACTCGAAATTTCTTTGATCAGTGGGCAATTGCAAACTGATTGAAAATTTTTTTTTTATAATTTTTAAGTGGAGTATCATTTTAAAGGTATTGTAATGTAGATCACAAGTATATATTGCATTTCCAAAATGATGGCCAATTTACACCGAAAGTATATTAAAAACAAATTGTTCAAAAATCGTTTTATACTATCGATAAAAGTTTTTGAAATAATGGATATTATCTAGCTAAATAGACTATTTTTTAGGTATTATCAACTTAACAGATATTCATATACATGATGTTTTTGATCCAATACAATTTAATCTTCTATTGATGGCAATCAATATGATTGTTATTAACATATTGTTATTTGTGGTTTAGGTAAAGATCCAGGGGCAGAATGAAGAGATGCTGCTGGCAGCCTGTGAACAGTTCCTCGGGAAATCAGAACAGGAAATACAGAACATTGCTTTACTCACTCTCGAGGGACATCAGCGAGCCATCATGGGCAGTATGACTGTCGAGGTATTAACACACTTCTTCATTGAACTTAGTTTTCTGATTTATTAAAAAAGTATTTTTAAAACAAGGAGTCCAGTAAGGGAGAAAGAGAATGGCAGACTAAACTATAGAAGTAGTAGAAGTTAGAGATCCTCCCTTTAGTTGGAAAGGAAAGGAGAAATTTCCCACTCTTTTTGCCTCTACTCTTTACTTAGTGATTTTTTAAAATTGGGCGCGTAGCACCCTAATGAATTCACTCTGTAGTGGCCGAGGTTGATGAGTGAAGCAAGTAGAGATTCAAATCCATCGGGTAATTAATATAATTTGTACACAAGTGAAATTGCGTTACACATAATCTAAGGTCAATAATAACAATAATAAAAGCCTTTATTTCCAATTATAATTGGTCATTATTAGCACATTGTAGGTCATTATTAGCACATTGTAGGTCATTATTAGCACATTGTAGGTCATTATTAGCACATTGTAGGTCCCATAAGTTTTAACTTTCTGCGCCCATTTGATTCTCTTCCACATGTCACTAACATACATTTATTTACACCTGTGAGGATATCATCAAAAGCACTCATCTGATTTTTATGAAATTTAGATTTTTTGTCAAAGGTAACCTGCAGATGACCTTAGATTATTTTCAACTGTGTGTGCTCCTTAAATTCTACTAAATTGGTTCTTTAATTAATGATAAAAAAAATCAAAACAATTTTGAAAGTTTTAAAAAATGGGGGAAAATTTAATAAATTTGTGAATAATGGGTTTTAATGAGTATAAGTAAAAGTAGTCTGTGTAAAATAGAACACTAAGCTATGTGGCACACTTATTGATAGAGTATTTTTAATCGAAATCGTCAGAGCTTACATTTTTGCATTATAAATATATTTTCTCTTTATATATTCTGTACATATACGATGTGTAATGTGATAAAGAAACATGTGTAAAAGATAAAAAAAAAAAAGTTTGATAGACCAGTAAAAAAATAAAGAACAATTGGTAATAAAGTAGATATAAAAATAACAAAATAGAAAGGAGACAAACAAATTTTTATGTATTCTTTTAGTCCAGGAGATAGCGTGCAAAAAAGTGTCTGACTAACATNTAATTAATATAATTTGTACACAAGTGAAATTGCGTTACACATAATCTAAGGTCAATAATAACAATAATAAAAGCCTTTATTTCCAATTATAATTGATTAAATAATAAATTAAATTTTAGTGATACAGAAAAATTTTAGTTTTAAATATAAAAAATTAAATTAAATTCTTAGCATATGAAATGGATAAATTATTATTAAAATATTTCATTCTATTTGTTTATTAGAATGGCCCATTTCCGGGCATAGGAATCTCCCTAAGATTTTGCCATTCAGCTCTGCTTTCTGCTTTCCTATACCAATTGGGTCCTGGTCCTGTAACAATACTGTCTCTCCGCCTGGTGACAGGACGACCTATGTACATATTTTTTGTCGTATGAGTACCGGTCTGTCAATCTCTTGTTCTATCTATTATCTTAGTCTTAATCTGGTCCAATATTTTAGTAAGTCCAGTGTAGAATGAATTACTCTTTTCTTCTCTTGAGTAAAGGGTTGGAGCGTAAAACCTGTTCAATCATAGAAATCTTATTTATTCATTTTTGTGTGCCTATTATCAATTACTATCTATTAATAAAGTACCGGTGTGGAAATGCCACACATGACTTCCATGAAATGTTGCCGTGTTAATACGTGAGCAAGAGAGAACTCTGTATAAACTACATCGTACAACCAGCTAATATTGATTATAGTTTTGCAACAAAAATTATAATGATAATAAACACAATAAAAAATATATATTTAACATAAATAAAATGTTACCCTAATAAATGTCGGTAGTATGTAAAAAGGTTAGAGGATAAATGTGCAATCCGTTACGCTGTTTAGAGGTAAACTGAAGTAAAAGAAAGGAGGTTTGTTTACATCTAGAGTTCAAGGGGAGTTTATGCGAAAACAAAACAAATTGATTAATTTTTATCCTTTATAACAAAAAACTTTATTATTCAACGTTTGTTTATATTTTCTTTATATTTGTAATTAACTATAGAATATGAGAATATAATTATAAAAGAATTTTAAAATCAGCTGTTAAAAAGGATTGTTTACAAAGTAAATAACACAGTATTTTTTTTTTTTTTTTTTACTCTCAAATTTCGATTCTTCTTTATATGTACTACAAACAATTACAATAATAAATACTCGTTTTAAAGGGCATTAATGTGCGGTTTTAGCACCTCAATCAGAAATTAAATCGGTCAATTATTCAACATGATATAAGAGCTCAAAGTCAAAAATTTAACAAAAATAAAAACATGTCCCTATTTAAGGTAGAAGGGATGGTCCTACGACAAAAAGTCATAGGACCAAAGTTGTAGATCTTTTAAAATCAGTTACCGCTGGTGCTATCCGCTTTTACAGTTTACCCGTAATTTGGTAACAAAAAAACCCTTAAAAAACACTAAAATGTCAATATCTTCCAAACCACTTGTCCGATTGTGCTCAAAAAGTATAGGTACAATCTACTATATAGGACACATATACACCCCAAAGGAAATTGAAATCAAATAAAGCCTACTGAAGTTATCGTCGACAGACCGATTTCGTGCTTAAGTGGCTGTAGCTCCGAAACGTCGTAAGCTACGATGATG
>KZ652245.1:62129-76755 GCA_001010745.2 Gerris buenoi
ATATATAATTAAAAAGAGCTTAAGCCGCGTTTACACGATTCAAGTTGACTAGGACCAAGTAACTTTGATCAAATCCATTTGGTCAAAGTAAAAATGAATTTTTGATGCAGTGTTTACACGATCCAAGTATACTTCGTCCAAGTAGGGGAACTTGTCAAAAAAATCATTTAGAATCAAAGGAATAAAAACAAAAATATAAAAGAAATAAAAGCTGCCAATAACCTTCTTATAAACAAATCCGTCACGACTTTTCACGTATTTTCTCATTTTTGACAGCTTTCTTGTCATCATCATATGGTTGACTCCATCCAAGTCTACTTAGATCAATTACTGTCAAACTCAACTAATGTCCAAATTGACTTCGATAACCTGTTTACACGATCCAAGTAGCGTCAAAATAGCGTCAAAAATGATTTGGTCCAAGTCAACTTGCATCGTGTATACGTGGCTTTATGCCCATTAGATTATTATTTTTCTTAGTAATTGACATTGTAGCCCATGCAGAGCTCTGGCCTTTAATGTTCCAAATCAAACTCTCCTCATCCTAGGTTTGCCTTCTCTTTTAATTTAATTCTGTTTAAAATTTGTTTAAGCAAACAGGCAATAGAAAGCTGTGCAGGGTTTAATCTGAGCATTAGAACTGGCTTTGCTTTATAGCCTAATAATCTTAAACTAGAAGGGTTGTTCTAAATTTGGGGCATTGCATTTTAACAAAAAAATTATAACAATTGAGGCTTTTTTTGATTACCTTATCAGAAAAGTTGAGGTCCCTGGTAGCTGATTGGTATCATTTGGACTTTGATTTTGAGTTTAACCTTTCACAGGCTAACGTGCCAATGATTATTATCACAGTGGAATCCCTGTCAATCTCTGGAAGTGATTGTCAGTTAGAAGCTTTATCTAATAACTTGAAGTAATTGACCTTAAGAAGCTTTGCCTAATCACTTGCTTGATTGCTCTGGTATGTCGTTAAGGAAGGAATATGCCTAGTTTAGGCAAGGACTGCACAATTATTCTGCTACCTTTTCTTGAATTTGGCAAGTTTTTTTGAGCTTCAACACACACAGGAATTGCTTTTATTTAAATTGCTCACAATGTGGAATATATTATATGTAGTTGTATGCAAATAAATGTGGGGCATAGGAATCTAAAGAAATCTGAATGTAATGATTCAGTCTAGAAAAAAAGGAAAGTTTTTTCAAGACTTCTTTTTTTTTTTTTTAATTCTCTCATTGCAACTACATTATTTTTAAGTGTTGGTTTTTGTCTCCATGTTTTAATTTTGTTGTGGTAATTTATTTATTTTTTCCCCCCTTCTTATTTTACTTTTTTTAAATTTTCTTTTGAAGTCAAAGAAGTGGGAGTCACGTTTCAAAAGACATACTCGTATAGCACATGAATGTAATAGATTTTTTTTAAATTTTATTTTAAATATATTATATTTAAAATAAAACCCTGTTTATTTTTTCACAACAAATGTCTAAATAAATGCACTAGTAAATGGTACTTAAGTCATTTATTTAAGAGTCACTCAGAAGGCAAATTGATAAAGTAAAAAAAAAAAAAAAAAAAAAAAAAAAAAAAAAAAAAAAAAAAAAAAAAAAAAAAAAAAAAAAANTTTTGTGAAATTGTGGTGAACACGACACATTGTGTTAAATCTTGTATGCCACACACAATTTTTTTTTTTTCTAATGTATATAGATTCTAATTTATTGTCAGTTTTTAAAGCTGTAAAATTACGATGTGTTCAGCTAAAACTTGGACACAATTATAATAGTCCATGCAGATGAGATGGCGTGCACAAAAAAATTAGACTAACATCAAGCTAGAATTTTATGTACTAGTTAATCTTGTAGTGCCTTTTAAGAATATGTGGTCGGCTAAGTTCGTCTTCAGGACATAGCTTGGCAATAGGCATTTGGGGAAAAAAAAAAAAAAAAAAAAAAAAAATGTAATAAGTAGTTTGGGTTGTTTCCTTATTAAATGATTCTTATTGGTAAGTAGGGTCTAAAGGAAAAAAATAGATGCTCACTTTTGCGATATTTCGACCCCTCTTTGGGTTATCTTCAGGCTGAAAACCATATTTATTGTTAGTAACTCTTATACAGTCGTTATATTTTGTAACATGATACGTAATTAAAAATGCTTCTATATCTACCTGACTAGAAGATTACTATTTCATCCTTTAATTTCAATTAAATGTTTAGGGATGACATTATTGTTCTTATGCCAGTATAAGTAATCTCTTCTAGACAAGTTTTTACATTTTTTAACTAACAATTCTTTTAAATTCCAAAGAATTTTTTGTAGGTAACATTCTTAACAATTATTTCAGTAATACATTGGTTAAGCTTGTAATTTAGTTTTTTCTCTCCATTGCTGAAGTTGAGCCTGAAGTACACCCAAAGAGGGGTCGAAATATCGCAAAAGTGAGCTTCTAATTTTTTCCTTTAGACCCTACTTACCAATAAGAATAAAAAAAAGAAGTTTTTTGTATAAAATAAGAAAAACAAAGAAGGGCTATTATGAGTTAAGAAGTAAATCCAACTAAAAATAAATATTTGTTAAATTTCAATGTATATAAAAAAAAATCAGAATATACACTAGTTTAACCCTTCAGTGCTTTCACGGATTAATTTTGTAACCCAACCTTTGCAAAAATTAGCATGTGCTGAACTGATAAGAGTAAAAATGTTGATGGTCTAGGTAATCTTCCACTCTAGTCTTAGCTTTGTAACCTTATCAGGGTCATTCACTTTCTCTGTGTTGTTATCAGTTGATTTGGTATTTTTATGCTTGGGATACAATTTTTTAAATATTCCTAAGTTTTAAGTTAAATTATACTGTTAAATATAATTTAAGTATCATTACATGTTCACAGATTTTCACAGACAAAGAACGAGCACTGAAGGGTAAAAAAAAAAAAAAAAAAAAAAAAAAAAAAAAAAAAAAAAAAAAAAAAAAAAAAAAAAAAAAAAAAAAAAATAGACTAAATCACTTTGGCTTCTGAGTCTATCATATTTAATTTGTTTTTTCTCCCCCTAAAATATTATTTTATGTGCTATTAAAGGTGAATTAATTGGTTTTTGGGCACACCAAGGTATTAAATTGTTTGAAAAACACTAGGACCTGTTTCGGCTGAGCGCCATTATCAGAAGAAGAACATAGAACTCTTAAGAAAATAAGCTTTGAAAACTACGTAGATGGCAGTGCCCCCAAATTTAAGATTATAGTGTACATATTTCTAAATTTCATACTTCTACGTAGACTTGATAAGCTGATTTTAAACTCTTAAAGTTCTATGTTTGTCTTTTCCCCCGTCAAGGAATTATTTGTTATTTGGTTTTTTTTTTTGGAGGCACTGCTTCCTCGGTTGTGGCAGCACTGCATTCCTGCGGAGCTAGCACCAGCCTTAATCTCAGCAGACAGACCGTCTACTCACTTCTTGCTTTATTTTCTCTTTCAATTCTCATTTCATAGGCATATTTTTATTTTTATTAATTTAATACATTGTTAAATTATAATACATTTACAATTGGTCAAATTTGTGAACATTCTCATTTAATTGTATTATTTGAAGAATACATTTTTTTCATTCGAACAATTATTCCAAAAGCAATTAGGACTTAGGGTTTTTTAAAAAAAATATTTATCTTTTTTTAGTTTTTTTGGTTAATAAATTAATCTTTTTTTTTTTTTTTGGTTAATAAATTAATCTTTTTTTTTTTGGTTAATAAATTAATCATTTTTTTTTTTTAAATAAATTAAAATGTTTAAAATTAAATAAATTCGTTAGATTCATTATACGCAATGTAATAACAATTTTTCTCTTCCACTGATAAGATGTTGAGTCGACACCAGCCCAATCTGGAGATTCAACCAGTGTCATTGGTAAGCCCGTTTTCAAGTGCTAAAGATCGACCAAGAAGTCATGAACACGGGAGAAACTGAAAGCTTAGCTTCGTTTAAAGTCGGAACTTCCGAGTATTGCCGAAGTCAGTACAATCGGGTGCTAAGACAATACCCATTTCTAGTTTGTATGACGTCCGCAATTATGTATAATCTCATGAATAACAACAGGAAGGTTTCCAATCTGTTAGGTTTACGGTTTTGTTTGTTTTTATACTGAAAGAACTATAGCCACAACTGTCCTAAACAATTTTTGAACGATCTACAAATCCACGTGTTGATGCAAATGCAAAGGACGCTCCAAATAACGGGGTTGGAACAAACCTAATATGTATTTGTTATTATAGAATATTATTATGAATAATCAATAAATAATAATATAAAGATATCGTATATTGTTAATGATTTCTTATCAGGTACAGTGTTGCCTGTTGCAAAAAATATAGAAGTTATCAAAAATAAAATTATTAATAACAAAAGAACAACACTGTGTCTTTGACAGTGGTCTATTTTATTAAAAACTGACTGTACATGACACCAAAACAACGACACTAGCGCACTCCTCAGATTTCCATGACTTCTTGGTCGACCTTTAATAATAGTACTTTTTTTTATTTTTTTGTTTCCTTAAGTCACTAATAATTAGATAAAGTCTACACTTACTATCACACGAATCTTCATCTACTTATGAATGGTAACTCAGTGTGATATCGAATCTTAAAATTTGATTTCATAGTTAAAATGTTTTTCTAACGAGCTCTGTTGCTTACCAGCCCACAAGGGCTTATTAGGTCTGTCAAAGGGCTTACACAACTATATATAATGGATGAATCAGGGTTATTGCGTTGATCTGTTAGCTGTAGAAGATGTTACTGTATAAATGGTACACTAAGTTAGTTAAAATAGCAGGCTGCACTATGCTAATAGAGATTTTTTTTTTCTGAACATTTTGTCTAATGCCAAATTTGAAAAGACGAGGTATTATGGTGTCACCACAGTAGTAGTAATAGATACTATTACTAGTACTAGATAGGTAGGACGAACAACCTGTTCAAACTTTGCAATTAGACCTTATTTTAAAAGCTTTGGGGGAGAGTTACAGCCACTTTACACATCTTAACCAATGCGTACTGTTTTGCCTAAGCAAGTACAGAAGAGTCCCGCTAATCCGAACAGGGTTTTTTTTTTTTTTTTTAATTGAAAATGAAAAGCCAAAATTTACAAATACAAAAAGTTTAAAATTTACTTACAGACATAATACTTTTAATAAATATCTATTGGATAAAATCTGTGATCTTCTTCTGACGCAACGCACTAAAGCGGCTTGAAGATGCAATATACTGCCATCGCCTCATAAACATTACATCAGTAGGTGTTGAAACACAATCAGATAGTTAAACACACTATGCACACTCACAAAACAGGTAGCAAGAACGCGTACACAAATAAAACAATAAAAAATCGGTCCGAGGCAACTCGGACAAACATTCTCATATATGTACATTTAATTACTATTGGAAATTTCATCAAAAATATCATAAAAATAACTTCTCCCGGGCGGGGAATCGAACCCGGGCTCTCTCCATCCACGTTTTAAGCTATTATCTCAGGAACTAGATTTTTCCCGGGAAAACGGCTTATATCATTCGATCCGTATTTAAATTGACTACATTTTAGAATTTTTTAATCAAAATCGTCGGAACCGTTTTCGAGAAATAAGTTTTTGGGAGGTTTTTTTTTTTTTTTTTTTTGGGAGGTAGCGCCCTCAAATTTGGAGTTAAAATTCATTTCTCGATTTCGCCTCGGGGTATGATTTTTCTGAACGTGTATGCCAAATTTTTTCAAAATCGGCCCAGTAGTTTAGGCTCCAGGCGTCTGCACAGACGTCAGACAGACGACGGATAGACATTTTTTAAAAACCACTTTTTTGGACTCAGGGGACCTCAAAACGTGTAAATCAATCAAAATCTCAAAATCGAATTTTTCGCCATCACAATACTTTCTCTTTATATGAGAAAGTAAAAAGACGTAACGCATTCAACAGCAGTAAAAGCAAGTGGCTATTGTTATTGCCTCATAAAGTCAATATATGACATTAATTTACAAAAATCCGCCTAATCCGAATTTTCGTGAACTGGGTTCGGTCCCTATTAGTTCGGATTAGCGGGACTCTACTCTACGTTGAACTATGTAAATGAAAGCATCGGGTCCTTTCTGTGCCCCTGTACCGCTTTTGAGTCACAAATACATATTTGAGCACCGCTGCAGGAACCCCCAACTGGACAGGTGCCTGTAGTCCCACGACCACACTGGTTCCCTCCCTTACCATAGAAATCCTATCCTAATTATTTTGTTAACTATAAAAAATAACAATTACAGTTGCTGATATTTTTTCTGTCTCTGTATAATTGTGTGAATTAGAGATTAAAACAATCAAAGTTCAGCAAATCTTTTAGCTCTGAAGCCACATAAAACCCATGCATGAAAATGTAGGAATGAGCATTTGCTCTACAGTACGATTCAGGAAAGAAGACGTGGGTTGACAGCACGGGAAAGTTTGACAAGTTGGGAGGAGAGCCAATGAGAACTCGAGATTTTGGCGGGCAATAGGTTGAGCCAACTAGGCAAAAATAAAAATCTCTAGTGGAGGGGCGCGGCCCTCGAGATAACCGATTAAAACAGACCTAGTGGCTTTATTTTTACCCTGACATAGGTTGGCCAATCTGAGTGTCATCTGTTTTCCTTCGCTGTCAACGCACATCTTCTTTCCCGAATTATACTGTAGCAAAGGAGGGTTTTTTACTTAATGAACTCTAGAAGTGGGATTGTGAATGAACAGAGTCTTCTGATGTTAACAATGGTCACGGTCAATTGTCAAAATGCCTTTTTATTGATAATATTTTGAAAAGAGGTATTTCTTGTTAACTTTTTTTTTTTTTAAAGATTTTGTTATGGTTGAAGGTTTTCTTTTTAGTTATTGATTGAAATTTGATGTTTAGTTAGAGTTTTACTTCTATTTATAAGGCATGTTTTAATTAGTTTACTTTTTAAGTATACTAGTGATTATTTCATAGATAATGCATGTTTGAATTTTTTTTCTGAGGAAAATTTAGTTAATTAAAAAGGATGTGTATGATTGGTGTGATTCTAGGGCTATCTGAAGTCGCTGGGTATGGCGAGAACTGCTGAGGTGAAGAGAGACGCAAGGATAGGTGAGGCCCAGGCGAGGAGAGATGCACAAATCAAAGAAGCTATCGCCGAAGAGGAACGTATGGCGTCCAGGTACCCATTTTTTTTCTCTTTACCGAGGTGTTTAAACTCAAATTGAGCCCAAAGCCTCAGAAGACCTTAGACCTGTTAGGTGGATCCATTGAGCTTAACTGGTACAATTCCTGCTGGACAGGATAGAATCGGGCGCAGGATGAAGTATGATATTTAACCCACTCACAAAATTGAAACAATAAAAATTCCCTACATCAAACAAAAAAAATCCCTTTAAGAAATGTCAATTTTAATATTTTATGGGTGGGTTTGATATACTAGATACAATGGCATTAGAGTATGATATCAAACCTACCCATGTTTTATTTCCTACGCTCTTATTCGGGGTTTTAGAAAGGCTTGGGGCTTTAAGTTGGACAAAGGTAAGGGGAAAAATACAGGGTGGGTTTGACATAATAACATATACAATATAATTTGCCCTAATCTAAGCCCCAAAATCTTGAATAAGAGCTTAAGAAAAAACATGTGTGTGTGTTTTATATCACACTCTTACGCCATTCTATGTAGTATTATATCAGACCCACAAATTTTTTACCCAGCCCTACAATTTTCTATATAGTACAATATCAGTAGGCACCCTTTTATTAGAGATTCTAAACATATTTAAGTGGAGTCAATATCACACTTACGCCATTGTATGTAGTGCTATATCAGAGCTATCCTTAATTTCTCCTTTTATTTTGCTCGCAGTAAGGCCTTATGCCTTTCTACAATCCCAAATAAGAGCGTATGGAATGAAGCTTGGGTGGGGTCGATATCATACTCTTACGCCATTGAATACAGTATTATATTAGAACCACCCATTTTTTACACACTAATGTAGGGAAATTTTACCCTTTTTTAATTATATTTTTGTTTGGATAATTTTAATATCATACTATTGTACCCCATTGTATAACGAATGATAGCAAATCCACCTTTTTATTATTTAAATAATGACAATGAAATTTCTTTATTTTTGTAAGGAAATTTAATTATTTTTTTACCTGGTGGGTTCGATATCATACTTTACCCTGGGCACATGTCCACTTGATTTGATTACCAGTGTAAACCCCGTCTTACCTCCCTGTGAGGAAAAGTTGGACAAGAGACCTCATCTGAATAAAAATAATCACACGATCGTGTTACAACTAAAATAGTATTATCTTCTACTGGAACTGCACCATTAACTGATTTCTAACAATTAGCTTTCTAATTGCCTTTTGTTTTACAGGTTTTTGAACGATACCGAAATTGCGAAAGCCCAGAGGGACTTTGAAATTAAGAAAGCCGCCTATGATGTTGAAGTACAAACAAAGGTATGATGAATAAAAATGTACCATTTATAAGAATGTGTTAACCAAAATTTTTGGAGGAAAATATTTAGTAGGATAATTGTCATAATATGTCATATGCCTCTCTATTTGAATCTTTAGCTTTGTATCCAATAGTCTGATGATTCTCTGTTCTTCTTCTTGTCTGAATGATTTTACTCTTGCTGTCACTTCATTCAATTTAAAATTTTGATTAGAATTAAAATAATTGTACAATCTTGTTATTTTACCTTTTAAAGATGAACTCCTCTTTTTCCCTTTTTCCATCTGCTTCTCAAGGATCTCCTTGTCCTGATTTACATTGGCGTTTTCACTTGTCGCCATTGATATATTAATTTTACGGAGTTTAAGCATTAGAATATATTTAGTGCATACTAGCACATGGTTTAGACAACAGTAAAACAAGTAACCATCTGACGTGTTATGACAATAATGGTTATTAATACCAGAGTTTCAAAGACTCTGAATCTAACATAAATGGAGCTCTCATTTTACTACGTTTTTATTAGCTTAATTTCTTGTTTGTTTGTTTGTGGGTCCAGTACAGGAATTTCAATCGATTTTTAACTAACTTCATGAGTAGCTAGACATTTGAAACTTTTAGCATAGCTCAGAACACGATGGCAATGCATTATTTTAATACTTTTAGCCATCTTTCAGCAGAATAAATTTTGTTTTCAGCAAATTTTGCTGTATGGGAAGTTAGTTAGAAAAATATCCGCAATATGGAAAGTTAGTTCGAAAAAAACCCGCAAGTCATTTTATTTGTTTTGACGTGACCTATATTTATGATCTTTTCTTGACGGGTTTCAAATTTATGATTTATGACAAAAAATTTAAAAATGTAGTATATAAAAAGTTGTTTTTATCTTGTAATTATTAGTGAATAAAGATAAAGTGCTAGATTAGCCGGCCAGATGGCCTCAAGCGAAAGTGTTTGGCCGGAGTTGACTTTTTTCTCGTATTGTATCACCTAGAGGAAGCTAGGCATTAATTATTAAAATAAGTATTATAATAGTCAGTTAAAGCTACTCTGCAGGGGGTCATATAAGTCAGACATCTATCATATCACTAAAAGAGTATTGCCAACTGAGCAATAATAACTTTTTGTAACTCATGTCATGTGTTTTAGTTTAATCTATCTGTTTATGTGTGTAGAGAGCGGAAGCGGAGATGGCTTATGAACTGCAGGCAGCCAAGACTCGGCAGAGGATCAAAGAGGAACAGATGCAGATCCAAGTAGTAGAGAGGAAACAGGAGATATTGGTACAAGAGCAGGAAATGCAGAGGAAAGAGAAGGAACTCATGGCTCAGGTCCGCAGGCCTGCCGAGGCTGAAAAATTCAGGTACCAGATCAACCTGTGCTTATCCACAATATCTACTAGTGATTAAGTACAATATCACTATCAGCAACTACAGTTGACTCTCGATAATTCGAAGTTGGAGGGACCTCTAAAAAACTTTGAATTATCTAGAGTTTGAATTATCAAATGGTGGGATAAGAGAAACCTTTAAGGGGCAAGAAAAAATGTCATCATGTATATTTTAACCAAATTAAAAACAATGCATGTGAGAACAAAGTACAGTACTTGTATGTAAAAACAGTAATAAAAAATAAAAAAACAAGGAAATTTATTCCTTCTTTAAAAAATCAGTAATTACTTTTTGCTTTAAGGTGCTCAAACCAATAGTTTTTTCAAGTGTGAATAAAGCTTCAGAAACTTCCTATTTAACTTGGAGTTGGAGGAAAGAGACTTTCAGTTTCTTTAATGAATCACTTTTTGTGAATGAATCAATTCAGAGTTATAGGAGGCAAAGGTTCCGATTCATCGTCATCATTTTATTCGTTTTCTCTGTCCAATGAATGTATTTCCGTGTCAGACAAAGCACCCCAAACAGTCTGCTGATTATCAAGGCAATCTAATATGGTCTTCATAATTTCATGGCCATAAAAAGTTTTAATATTTTGAATTACGCCTTGGTCAAGTGGTTGTAATTAAAGTTGAAACAAAAGAATGTCGCGTTTCTGAGTTCTCGTCCTAGTATTTAATTAGACCATTCATTAAATAATTCCGTAGTCATCCATGCTTTTTTATTCGAGCGGAAAGAAGTAGGGGAGAAGTTTCCAATCGTAACATGTTCACACGTGTCTCTCCAGGAAGGAAGTTCAAATTATCGAGAGTTGGGGAGAGGAACTTCGAATTGCAGCGTGTCGATGCCTCCACTTTTACAGAATTTTACTTCGAATTACTGAGTGTACCAAATTGCATTGTTTTTTGAGGGACCGAGCATTTGCTTCGAATTATTGAGAGGTTCGTATTACTGAATGTTTGAATTATCTGTGTTCTAATGCACTGACTTGTTATCTCTGTCCATCCGATAAAAATATTAATTTTTACTTGGTTTTAGGAGATTTTTAAAGTGTTAATGAATGAAGTTTGATGTTTAAACGGATCAATGGAAAGTATATCTCTGTTTCATCCAATAGTCTGATGGACCGGTAATGTAAGTTTATCTACAGAGGAAATCATCTTAGAGATATGTAGACTGTACATACAATTACAGCACACGATAAAAAAATAAATAGACCAAGAGATTTTTCTTTGTATAAAATAAAAGATCAAACAAGGAGAAGATAGATTTGTAAGAGAAATCTTCTCTCGTAAATGTTTTTAATTTAGAGGAAGAAATATCTTTTGTGGCTTACGCTATTAGAGGCTTTATATAAATAATAAATATAAACAATTCAAGTTTTCATGTAATCCAGGCACTAGCAAGAAGTCACTTTGTTTCTAGAACAGCAGCCTACTTATTATTTATTCACAATTTGAACATTGCAATATTGACGTGTTCAATGCATATCTGGGCAATGATCACTTCTGCTCAGCAATTTATGAATCATGATCAAGGTCATGGGTTCGATCTCCGAACAACAATTATGTACAAACAAACCAACATACTGGGCAACAAAATCTTTAAAAAACTATTGTCGACTTGTTTTCTGACACATGTGGTTGACATTAGGTTTGTTCTATATAAGAAGAGAGGAGGTCATGGGATCATCACGGTCATGTGCAATGAATAATAGCTGTTCCAACCTATTGTTGGGAATAATTTATCGTTAAGGTCCAAATGATCCTCAGCCTAAACCAAGTAACGCAGTAATTAAAATTTAATTTTTCCGTAGTATAAATACTACCAAAATCGTAAAAAATGAATTTCTATTGATTGTACTAGGTACAGGTACTAATTGGGTACTTTATAATTATAAGCCATATTTCTTGGTCTAGTTCTATGCCATTAATGTTGACTCCTTAGACTTAGTGGAACATTGAAAGCTTTAAAATCAGGTCAAGGTATCAATAACGTCAGAGGAAACCATTCTCCCGCGTAGCTTAGTTGGTTAGAGCACTGTACTGGAAATACAGAGGCCCGTGGTTCAAATCCCGGTGCTGGAGCTTGTTTTTCTCTGTCTGTTTCCCGTAGTTAATAATAATAATAATTTTATTTAAAATACCGCAGTAATGTGAATCATCTCACATTTCAACAGGAAGGTTCCCTGTCTGTTAGGTTTCCATGAATGTTTTTAATTCAGTTTGAAAGACTCACAAACCCGTCCCAGCCTCATGATGATTTTATAACAGTACAAAGTAAGCCCTGCACATAAAATCTGTTCTAAACTATTCCAAAACGTTTAAACAATTAAACCAATGTGTGGGTCGATGTAAAGAAAGTGTGAAGGTGATTGGAAAAAAACAAACCTGTAGTTGCGTGTCTAAACCAAATCAACAAATTCAGTGTAAAAGTCATTAATCTAACTAACCGCTACTACTAACTGAGAACCAATTTCTTCGATATTAGGTCACACTCAACTTTTTATCAATTTTAATGTTATGTTATCAACTTGTCAGTTTACAAGACTAACATTGACCATTGTGTTGCTAGAGATTGTTGCCCAGACTTTACAAGTTAATATCGATAGTTTTCATGTTGCGTTATCATAATTATTTCTGTTCAGAGTAGTATTCCTGACGCTTTTAATAAATATATTATGTGTTTATTTATTGACATCAGTGACTCTCAACCTCTAATAATAAGAAATATTCCACTGGACTTAAAAAATCAGAATAATTTGTCTTTAAGGTACAGAAAAGTAAATATGAATAAATAATTTTTGTACTACAGGTTAGAGAAATTAGCCGAGGCAAATAAGAACCGTCTGGTACTGGAGGCGGAGGCAGAGGCGGAATCTATAAGGCTGAGAGGAGAAGCTGAGGCTTTTGCCATCCAAGCTAAAGCCAAGGCGGAGGCGGAACTCATGACTAAGAAAGCACAGGCTTTCAGTGAGTACAGGCAGGCAGCTATTGTAGACATGCTTCTCGACACTATACCTAAGGTAATCATTTTACTACCTTTATTATTTCTTCTGTGTTATTCATTGTTATAATACACACTTACAGTCTATAAGATTAGAGTTGGCACAATCAACAGGTGGGAACCTCAAAATTTTCCCTTTTGTGCATTCAACATTGGTCCCCCATGTTGAATGCAACTTCAGAAAAAAATGCTCAACTCTACCCCTGTTCCACAAAAAAAAAAAAAAAAGGGAAAAACAAATTTTCCCTTTTTATAACCCCAAAACTACCTCCAAATTTGTTGTTTCCCGCCTTTGATTGTGCCAACTCTAATCATATAGACTGTAGTAGGATGTTCCAGGGTTGATCCCTGATTCTGACTAAAGAGCCCAAGTTAAGGGTTGTCCCTGCACCATGATATACCAGATGGGGGAGGGGGGTTTGGACAGAATCCTCTTGTGTCCCCCTTTTCGAAAAATAGACATTATCCAGAAAGTCTGGTTAAAATGAAAAACTTGTCCCATATGTTGTGTGTTGGAGGCGTTTCCAATCTTAGTAGTTATTTGTTGCGATGTATTACTAGACTAAAGTAAGTGTGGCAACAGATGAATTTAATAACATCTTTATTAAATTTATTAATAATGAGTATAATGACTAACATTTTTTATTACACTTTCTCCATTTTATTGCTTACTTTAATTTTGTGATTGATGTCAAATGGCTAAGTTTAATTTAAATACAAGGTAAAAAGAACTTTTTATATACTACATTTTTAAATTTTCTGTCATAAATTATTATACATTTGAAACCCGTCAAAATGAATAGTGTAGGTAAATATGGATATGTCAAAACAAATAAAATAACTTGCGGATTTTTCCCGAACTAACTTTCCATACAGCAAATTTGCTGAAAATGAATTAAATTTTGCTGAAAAATGACTAAACGTATTAAAATAATGCATTGTCATCGTGTTCTGAGCTATTCTAAAAAGTTTCAAATGTCTTGCTACTCGGGATGTTAGTTAAATTTGTACCGGACAAACAAGAAACCAAGTTAATAAAAACCTAGTAAACATTATTTTATTTTGCCTTAAAATTCCTAAAAGTTTGGGGAGGGACTCCAGACCCATGGGGCTACAATAGCTATACCACCCCCCCCCCATTTCAATGCCCCTTTTTGATCTAAACTTTTAATGATCCTATTTATATGGCTAATGGAGTGACAGGCCGAGCAATAATTATTATTATTCATATTAAAATATAATATAATTATTAATTGGCACTGTTTTTTTTTTTTACAATTTGTTTATCATGTTACGTTAAAGATTAAAACACCTAAATGTATGTGTTCTCGATGAAATTATTTTTCCTTAACTCAACGAAATTCTGTGTTTTAGATGGCAGCCGAGGTTGCAGCACCACTAAGTCAAACCAAGAAGATCACAATGGTCTCGAGTGGAACGGGTCCAATAGGAGCGGCCAAACTCACCACCGAAGTACTTGAAATCGTCTCCAAAGTACCTGAAATGGTCAAAAACGTGACTGGAGTCGACATTATGAAAGTCAATCCTCAGCACTTCCCCGACAATCACCACTAATCACCACCACTCGAATCCCTGCATCACGTCAGATAACACTCACACATTATTTACCTTTCTTTAATTATCATTATTATTATTAATTTTAATCATTTTAAGCTTGTTCTGGATTTTATATTTGGATAATGCAATTTTTGTTTTTAATTTATTCAAAATGTAAAATCGGGGGG
>KZ652245.1:83948-101987 GCA_001010745.2 Gerris buenoi
TTTATGCTCATTTAAAACCATTATCTGCTCACAATACTGCAGTCAGTTTTACATCTTCTGAACAGTTCACATCTTTTAATTTTTGTTAGAAGAGTTTTTTAATACATTTTTTAAACCTTCAATAAATTAATCATGTTTTCACCCCTAGGTACCTGAAACTACAGGAAACACTTATATGTAATCTGTATGTTATTAACATCATTAACAATCATTATTCGAATTTAGATGTCACAGAAATACACTCTTTTTTTTAAATTACAGCATATACTAACCCCTAATTTTTTTTTTTTTTTTTTAATGTATTCTGGTAATTTTATTTTATGATTCATTTTTATTTTCTCTTTTTTTTTTGTTATTAATTAATTTATTTTTTTAAAGATTATTTTATATTATTACAATGTATAGATTAAAAGAAATAAATAGCCAGTGTTTTTCTTGATGATTATTAGATGACATTTATTTATGATTTTATGAATTTTAGATTAATGAAATATTAGATTTTTAGTGTTTATATAATATTTATTTTTTTGTTTTTTTAATGTCTCAGGTTCAAAAAAGGGCCAGTTAAATCAGGTTTTATTACAGGTAACTTACTCTTATGAAATGTTACTTTTAAAAAATTACAATTTTAACATCTGAGACTTTTTTTTTTTTTTAAATTTTACAAAAATGATTTTAGTGTTATTTAAGATATTTTTCATATTTCATTATAGTAGTTTTTAAAACTAAAATATTTTATTAGTAGTAAATAATTTTATTATTATCATTTTTTTAATTTAATTTTTTATTTTTTAATAGATCTTAATATTTTAATTATTAATTATATTTTGTGTCAATTCAAATGAACTAACATTAATTTTAATTAAAAATTTTAATTTCTTCAATATTTGAATTATAATTAATATGTGCTAGAAGTTTTGATATGTTATAAGTTATAATTAGGTATATTATTATTATTAGGTTGCAATTAGTAATTCCAACTCAATATGCTATAAAAACTCATACTCGAGATGTATAGCAGAAAAATAACCTACTAAAGTTTGTTTTGAGACATATTTATTATGGAAACATAAGATAGATTTTGACTAAAAAAATAAATTATTTAATGAGGATTTGAATATTTTTACTTATTTAATGAGGATTTGAATATTTTTACTTTAAAATGCGTGAATAATAAATATTTAACTCGTTTTTTAATTTCTTACGATTGGATATTTTTCTACTTAGCACCTCATCAATTTATCAAAGAAGGCCCATCGATATAGTGTGTATATTATTTGACATTGATAAAATAAGTGAACAAATTTTTGTTCATAAAAATTTGGAACATCTTAAAATATTAATAATATCTAATTTCAGTTGTGTTTATGAAAACCCCAATTTTCCTCATCATAATTGAACATTTTTCTGAAATCTCAGTTACAAATAGTCTCTTTTTTTATTTTATAATATTTTTTTTTTTAAGAAAACTATAAAATTCTAAAATTCTAGCACTATATTNATTTTTTAATTAATAATAATACTCTAACAATAATATAAAATGCACAGTTTGGGATTGAAAATATACAACATTGCATATAATTTTACATCATTCGATATGATAATAATTTCTATTTGTGTGTTTTTTTTTGTTTACTAATATAAATGATATGTATGTATTATTTGCAAAAAAAATATACAAATTGCACTGTGTATTATTATTAAAAAGAAAGAAATCTCTTCAATATTTATTTTTAAATAGATAAAATCGCTAATTCCTTCTTGTACGCTAATTAATGAGGGTATAAAATTTGTGATATAATTAATATCCTCTATAATACACCACATTATGAATTTAAGGCAGAATTATTCTAAACCTTTTTTTAAATTTTGTTGTGTTTTTTTTTTTTAAGATTTACAATTTTGAAGATTCTTTTATATATTCTTTTGTGTGTGTATATGGGTCATTCCACGATTGCTTGCCATTGTTGAAAATGTTAAGTATATTGAAGGAACATATACTTATATTTCTTTTAAGTACTTTTGAGTAGATTCAGATCTGAAATAAACATAATAAAATGTCAACCGTAAAATACATCTAGTGCTTCATAACTATTCAACAATTATTATCAACATTTTTGTTTATTTTATTTTTTTGAACAATTTTGCTTCCGAGCTTACTGAAGGTAACGGAAGCTATGTGATAGTTCTGAAGAAAAAAAATAAAAAAAAAAAAAAAAATNATCTTATTTTATAAAATGTATTTTTAACCATTTTAATTAGATCTGGATTGTTTTTATATATTATTGCTTTATGGATTTTATTTATTTTTACTTTGTATGAATATATTTTATATTGCTAGATAAAAAAAAAAATATAGTAGAATGCATTTTACTATGCATTTTTAAAGTAACTTTTAAGAAAATATTTATGTATGTTTTTTAATTAATAACTTATTTAGTTAAATTTATATATTATATTATATGTATGTATAGCACAAATATTCTCACAATTTTTGTTTTTTAATTTAATTTTTAAACTCTAATTTGTCTTGCGGAACTCCGTTTGTCTCTGTTTCAATTGGTTTCATCTTTGTGTTTTTTCTGAACAATGAAATTTGACTTTGTTTCGATATTGGATTAAGCTAATTGGAAAGCCTTGTTTATATTGGTAGAGTAAATAATGTATATACCGCATTGCTTTGAAATAGCGCCTTATATAGCGCATTGCGCTATATAAGGCGCCCCTGAATATAAGACGCATCCCGATTTTCGAACCAAAAATTTGGGGAAAAAAAATTAATGCTTAGAATATAAACGCTCCTCAAATATAAGACGCACCCGGATTTTTGTGAAGAAAAAACGGAAAAAAGTGCTTCTTATATTCGAAGCAATACGGTGTATACTAATGATTGGGTGTTTTGACTGAGACTTTATGGTAGCCACTTTTTTTAGGCTCTAAAGTTACTATTTCACAGCCTACCGCGGAAAAAAGTATATTAAACTCCCTGCGACTACTATCCAAAACAATTGTGAACAACTGTAGAGACACTAACAAAAAACAGCGCACTAATTTACTCTACTGCCCCTTGTGCTGAAAAGTAAGCTCGTGTTCTCTACTGTTTACTCTACCAATGTAGTCTAGGCTTAAGCCGGGTTTACACGGGTAGAGTAAACAGGAGAGAAGAGTAGCGAGTAGAGTGCACTCTACTTCCCACTCTACCAATTTTGATTTTGGAGCGTTTACACATAAGCAAGTAGTAAGTATAGTACGCTGAGTGAAAGCTGTTTGTTTACAGTTCTCAACTTTACTTGCTACTTGCTTATGAAGACGTTAACACGGGTAGAGTGGGAAAGCTAGTAGAGTGGGAGCTGTGGAGGGGGAAGTAGAGTAGAGTCCACTTTACTACATACGGTATAGTGCTCTACTCTACCGGCTACTAGCTAATCTACTCGCCACTCTAGTCTACGGAGCGTTTGGGGGTTCTACGGGTAGAGTTACTCTACTCGCTACTCTACTCTCCTGTTTACTCTACCCGTGTAATCTCGGCTTTAGGTTGAATGCATTTACAGTGGTGCACAGTTTAACCCATTGAATGCGTCATCTAATTCATGAACCTATCTTAGTGACTGAATAGAATCTTTAAAAGTTAATTAAATAAATAAATAAAAAATTGGAGCCTTGCAAGATGGTTCTACTCAAGGCACAGAGAATAGAGCTACTGAGGGCTGAAAGGAAGGGGCTTGGATCCACTGTGGATTCATCCGTCACCAGCCTTATAACGGCATGAATCCACAGTGGATTCATCCGCGCTGAATGGGTTAAGAGCTATCCTTATCTTTACTCATTATGGGATCATTTTTGTGCATGGTCCTTTCTATAGCAAATTTTTTGTGCATGATGTTGTGCGGACCTTAGTCTACTGAAGCAAAATTTAGTCATATGACTTCATGACCTATATTTGCTTTGCCTAAAACACTTTTAAAATCATTTCGTTATTCATTACGAGATCATTCTNTCTACCTTCACTATGAGTAAATACCATAAAATCTCAATCAATACTATTAACTTAATTTTGCAAATGTGTCATCACATCATTCAGTGTACTTAATAAGACACAATAATTTTTATTATTTTGTTTTGATTTGAGTTTTTCTGCTTCTGGTGACACCTTAAGCTACAATTTAGCACCACATTTAGCTTGAAATGTGTAGTGATTTTTCAATTTTTTTTAAGTTTATATAAATTTTTTCTCACAAATTCACAAATATATAAGTATAGTTATCAGCCCTTAGATGTCCTAAATGGTTGAAATTTTGTTTCTTTATTTATGGTTTTGAATTATTTAAAAGAACTTCCTTTAAGGACTATACATTTTAAAAAAAGTCCCATACTTTTAAANAATCCACAGTGGATTCATCCGCGCTGAATGGGTTAAGAGCTATCCTTATCTTTACTCATTATGGGATCATTTTTGTGCATGGTCCTTTCTATAGCAAATTTTTTGTGCATGATGTTGTGCGGACCTTAGTCTACTGAAGCAAAATTTAGTCATATGACTTCATGACCTATATTTGCTTTGCCTAAAACACTTTTAAAATCATTTCGTTATTCATTACGAGATCATTCTTTATTTATTAATATCATTACTATTATGTTTTTTTATTTTATTTTATTTTTTAATTAATAATAATACTCTAACAATAATATAAAATGCACAGTTTGGGATTGAAAATATACAACATTGCATATAATTTTACATCATTCGATATGATAATAATTTCTATTTGTGTGTTTTTTTTTGTTTACTAATATAAATGATATGTATGTATTATTTGCAAAAAAAATATACAAATTGCACTGTGTATTATTATTAAAAAGAAAGAAATCTCTTCAATATTTATTTTTAAATAGATAAAATCGCTAATTCCTTCTTGTACGCTAATTAATGAGGGTATAAAATTTGTGATATAATTAATATCCTCTATAATACACCACATTATGAATTTAAGGCAGAATTATTCTAAACCTTTTTTTAAATTTTGTTGTGTTTTTTTTTTTTAAGATTTACAATTTTGAAGATTCTTTTATATATTCTTTTGTGTGTGTATATGGGTCATTCCACGATTGCTTGCCATTGTTGAAAATGTTAATTATATTGAGGGAACATATACTTATATTTCTTTTAAGTACTTTTGAGTAGATTCAGATCTGAAATAAACATAATAAAATGTCAACCGTAAAATACATCTAGTGCTTCATAACTATTCAACAATTATTATCAACATTTTTGTTTATTTNTAAAGAAGAAGATTCCGTACACCTTCTTTAGATTGTTACAAAGACGGATTTTTGACAGCTAAAGCAGCTGTAAAAATTAAATAAATATTTTAAATTGTTATTGAATATGAATTTATATTAATTTTTTAAAGAATATTTTATGTGTGTAATATAATTTTTTTTTCTTAAATGTTTAATTTTGAGTGTGGTACCTAATAAAATATTTAAAAAAATAATTGGTAAATGATTAAAAAAAAAAAAAAAATTAAATTGTTATTTCACCATAAATGTATTCATTGTTCAGCAGGTAAAAAAATAGATGTATTTTAATAATAATTGTGTAATTCCTCCCTGTTTTTAAATGATGTATTTTAAATTGTTGTAAAGGATAGAAATTCGATGATATTCAATCCCTCAAATGTGTAATCTCAGAAGGTTTATTTAAACCTTCATCAAATTATATTCCTTTTAAATGTGTCCATCCATTATTTTTGAATGTTTGTTAGTGTAATTTTAATGTTTAGGGTTGGTACTATTGTTCTGTTAGGAATTAATTAATATCAATATGGAATATTGTTTTGACATCGGTAAGTTTTGAAGAAGGAGCAATGAGGAAAATGGCTAAAGAATTTAGTCAGCTGAAATAGGAACAAAGATAATTTGGTATTAGAATTTATTTTGCTGAAATAGGAAAAAAAAGTGGTAAATGAATTTAGTCAGCTGATGAAATTCCAGATGATTCTGGGAAGCCTCCACAATAGTAAAAGAAGAAGATTGTAAAATAATTATTACAGCTAAAGAAAGAGCATTATCATTTTTGACAGTTAAAGTCGGATTTTGACAGTTAAAGACGGATTTTTGACAGCTAAAGCAGCTGTAAAATTAATTTTTACTGCTAAAAAGAGATAAAAGCATCATGAGCATCATGTACTATTATTATATATTGCTTGTACGTTACTAATTTCAAATTAATTAATTATTATAATATGTTATCATATAATTAAATGTTTACCCCGCTAAAAATTATAATTGTAAAACAAAAAACCCCCTGTCCGCATAAATAAATGTACCTATTGGTGTTAATTGTATGTATTGTATATCTCAATGTATGTTATGTACTTTATGATTTATGTATTTTGATATCTTAGAGTGATTGATAGAAATAACATTAAATTACATTATTTTTAATGTATCACCAAGGTGGGAGGGAGAATATTGCAGCTGAAGGGTATATATATTATAAGTTCTTTATGATAGCTAGTCTAATTTAAGTTCTTAACTTTACTGATATGACTTGATTTTCATGACAGGATTATTGTGTATGTTATTAAAATGTATTTATTATATTTTACTTTCATGTTTAAACTTTAAAAGCCATTCAATGTTAATTATTGTTACACATTTATCATTGTATAGTATAAATTTAATCTTTATGTATCCCTCGGTAGGCCGCATCTTCTCTCATATTGCACTTATAATCTGGCGAAGGGGTTAAGTCTTTAGATTGTTACTCCCCTATGTAGTTTGAGAATCAAAAATTACTTTGACTAAACAACTAAAAAGAAAAAGGGATGTTTAGCCTAATGTACTTTTGGGACAAAGGGATATCCCACTTCTGTTGTTATAAAGGGGAGTAACAATCTAAAGAAGAACATTCCGTACACCTTCTTTAGATTGTTACACCCCTTTGGTTTTTTTTATAAGGGGAGTAACAATCTAAAGAAGTGCCATGAAGGGTTCAATAGCCATCGCAATTCTACTTCTTTTCACTTATCTCAATACCATTCATTTTTGGGTGGCATCTCTTGTGGATTTTAATTTATTTTAGATCGATTGCACTGAGATATTACCTTTCTTTAAAAACACCTTTATTATTTTATCAAATTAAAAAAAAAAAAATAATTAAAAAGCCCCCTCAGCTCAATTTTTCAAGGATTTTTTTTTTTTAAAAAAAAAAAAAAAAAAAAACAATATTCAATAGAGATTTTTTATTTATACAAATGGGTCCACCTCATTTATNCCCTAAGAAGTGATAAAGTTTCTTTTACAACTGTGAAATAATTTTTATGTATTCATTTTGCATTTATTAATCATAAATTATATTTTTATTTATCTATTTAATTATTTTTTTTTTTTGTTTTTTGGTTACCATTTTATTTTTTTTTATAGTGTAGAAACATTTATTTAGTTTTATTATTATACATTTTTATTTTGTATTTTCTTAGTAGAATATTTAAAAACATTTTTTGCCATTATTGATCAAATGATCTTTAGATGTATTGAAACACTATAAGTAAATTTTGAAATTTGAATAATTTAATGTCACTTTTACAGAAAACTGAATTTATTAGTAATCACAGAATTAGGGTCCTTGCTATTATTTATGCTCTGTAAGCAAGCCCTATGTTCCAAAATAAATGCTTAGCTTTCAACATCACAAAGTAAATGGGTTGCTTTTAACATCATGATGTAAATGGGTAGCTTTCGGCATCACAAAATATATGGGTAGCTTTCAACACCACAAAGTAAATGGGTAGCTTTCAGCATCAGGAAATAAATGGGTAGCTTTCAGCATCACAAAATATATGGGTAGCTTTCAGCATCACAAAATAAATGGGTAGCTTTCAGCCTCATGAAATAAATGACTTGCTTTCAGCATCATGAAATAAATGGGTAGTTTTCAACATCACAAAATAAGTGGGTAGCTTTCAACATCACAAAATAAATGGGTAGCTTTCAACATTGTGAAATAAATGGGTAGCTTTCAGCATCACGAAATAAATGGGTAACTTTCAACATTACGAAATAAATGGGTAGCTTTCAGCATCAAACTGTGTCAATCCGGTTACAAATGCCTTAATAGTTTCAACGGCAAAACCAAATTACTGTAGATAAAAGTGCAATTGTTAAAAAATGTATTTTATGTGTTGTTCATGCACATAAAATATTTAATACTTTGTCGGATATTTTTTTATTTGATTAAATTTAGTTATTGTAATTGTGACAATGAATTTAATAATTTCAATATTTGAGTTTTCTTTTATTTTTTTTCCACAAAAATTAAAATGTTTTGTGGAAATACAAGATTTTTATTTGTTTGTGCTCTTCATACCATTTTATGCCATAGATTCAATTTTAGTTCAATTTATTAATTTTAAAAATAAATATTCATAANCAAATAAAATATTTATAATTATTTAGAAAATAATTTTTCTTTTTTTAAAAAAAAATAAAAAATAAAAAAATAATAATAATAATAGCAAGGGAATACAGGGGAATAGCAAGTTTGTTTTATTTTGAACTTTAATTATATTTTGATATTATTTTTGTGTTGAAAGTTTGGTTTTTGTAAACTTTTTTGTTGTTTGGAACAAAATTCACCACCTATTACGTGCATCGTGGTCTAGCAAGCGACTATGGCTATAGCGTGCCTCGGTCTTGCAAATATCAATATTTTCCAAAATATCTAAATTAGAGTAACTTTAAGTTGACTACACAGTGAAAATCGTCTAAAAATCTTAACATTAATTAGAAGAATTAGTTAAAAGAATTTTTTTTATTAAAAAAGAGCAACATCCTTGTTTATAAAAGTACTCTTAATATCCATATAATTATAAAATTGGCGTAAAGACTGATATGTCAAGTTAAATTCCAAGATAAATTAGACTTATTTTTACTACGTTTTTATTAGCTTGCTTTCTTGTTTGTGGGTCCGGTACAAATCTTGGAATCAATTTTTAACTAACTTCCCAAGTAGCTAGACATTTGAAACTTTTAGAATAGCTCAGAAAACGATGACAATGCATTATTTTAATACTTCTAGCCATCTTTCAGCAGAATTTAATTAGTTTTCAGCAAATTTTGCTGTATGGAAAAAATTCACAAGTTATTTTATTTGTTTTGACATGTCCCATACTTACTATCTTCATTTTGACCGGTTTCAAATTTATGATTTATGACAAAAAAAAATTTGAAAACGTAGTATATAAAAAGTTTGTTTTATCTTGTAATTATTATTGGAATATTGATCAAAATTAATATCCAAACAATTATTATAGGGTTCAGGTGATGTTGAGTGGTTTATTGGATTAACCTGAAATGAATTATTTAAAACTAGCCTTTATGCCTGTGGCAATGGCCAGAATAAATATGGTTAAAAAAAGAGCTAGTTATGATTAAAATATTTAAATACTGTTTAAACAGTAAGTTTTATGCTAAGTGATTCATTACAGTGGGGTGGCTTAGTGGTAGAGCGTTCGCTTAATGAGCTAGAGGTCACTGGTTCAAATCCAGCTTATAGCTCATCAATTTTTAAAGTTATAAATCATTTAGAGGTGAGTCGCCGTCGCCCGTCGTTGGGACACTACTCGATTATATAAAAGATACTGAATATCAAATTCAATTCTCAGATGGATGAGACTTATAATGATACTCATTATCATATTAAGTTTTTTTTGAAACTACTTAAATTTAATAATAAATTTACAAAATGTCTATAGTATCCAAATAATTATTATAATAAGGCTCAGGTTTGGTGAGTGGTTTACTGCATTAGCCTGAAATAAATACTCAAAATACGATAGATATACGAAACTTATTTTATTCTAAAAGTCAAATTAAATTAATGTACTGAATGACATACATGAACTTAATAAAGTTCACTTATTTTTTAATTTAAATCAAATTATAATTATTTTTAACTACGGGAAACATGCAGAGAAAAATAGACTCCAGCGCCGGGATTCGAACCACGGGCCTCTAAATAACTAATTGGGTACTTTATGATTATAAGCGTTATTTCTCGGTCTAGTTCTATGTAATTAATGTTGACTTCTCAGACTTGTGGAAAAATTGAAAGCTTAAATTCGGGACAAGGTATCAATAACGTCAGAGGAAATTATTTCCCAGTGTAGCTTAGTTGGTAGAGCGCTAGACTGGAAATTGAGAGACCTGAGGTTCAAATCCTGGCGCTGGAGTCTATTTTTCTCTGTATGTTTCCCATAGTTAATAATAATTATAATTTGATTTAAATTAAAATTTAATCTTTCCGTAGTATGAATACTACTAAAAACGTAAAAGTAAAGTTCACTTAACAAAGTTTCTTTCCCAGAGAGGTGAGACATATTTTATACTTATGATTAAAAACAAATTTGGAATTTTTTTTTTGCTTTAATGTCAATATGAGCTTTGTCAATAACCGTATTGCATCAAATTTAAGATGCACTTTTTTCTGCATTGATCTGCTTATCATTAATGATTTTAGCCCCCTTTTTCTTTGATAACACTTAAATTGATATTGTTTTCCGTCCAAGCAAATTTATTCTATCAATTTCATTGAACATTTTTATTTTTCTTGGACGATTTATTTAATATAATATAATTTGGCCTATAAAATAAGTGTTAATATAATTTTTTAAGAGTCTTAGTGATCTAATTTTTGGTTTTGGATTTTTATTATAAATATTAGATTATTATTTAAAAGAGTTCTTGCAGCCCGTTAGTTTAATATATTATACCATTAATTAATAATTAATATAATGTTAGACAAGATAATTTTAAAGGATCGCTACTTTTCCTTGGTTACCTCATTTCCATTGTCTGTTGTCCACTTTTATATTTCGATACCTTAGCTCACAGAAGTGTTAAGGGACAATATTCTGATTTCTCAGAAAACGAACATCACCTATCACTAGAGTTCGTATTTTGCAAATTTGCATATATTATTTTTATCGCCCCAAGTGATTTTTCTTTACGAATTATGATGTTTGGAATGCACTAGGCCACTTTAAATTCCGGGCTGGACCACTGTGGAGAACGTCACCCGAATCCTGGAAGGAGCGGAGGGTAGAGACGAAATAGAAAATCTGACTGTTTTTGAGTATTTTAAACCCTCTAAATGTTCAATATTTATAGCTGCCTATTGGAGTTTATATATTAGGAATAAATGCATATTTAAGTGCATATATTAGGAATAAGTGCATATATTTGGGATAACTGCATATTTAAGTGCATATATTAGGGATAAGTGCATATTTTAGTGCATATATTTTTGGGTTAAGTTGCATATATTATGTGCATATTTCGCAAATTTCAAATGCATGTATTGAGGTTTTTAAGTGCATATTGATCCGAACCCTACTTATCACATCTGCGTATTCCAGTTCAGAAAAGTGACTGAATTTACTTCATTCGGCATTAATATAAACCACCAATTAGAGCAATGCTACACTTACCACATCTGTGCATTTGATAATATAGCTCATAAAGGGTCAGATTATCACTTAACCCTCATTTTACAATAAATGTCACTTAATACATCTGTGAGCTAAGGTATCGATTTACTAGTTTCTTTCTGTTCAATATTCACTGATGATGGGGATCGTATATTGAACAGCTACTTATTCTATTTTTTTATATTTTTTATTTTTTATAATTGTTTTATTTTTTTTTAATGTGTTTACCAGATATTAATATTATTTGTGTTTGTTTGTTATTGAGGGGGTTGACATTGAAAAGGAGTTAATTGCCAAAATTTCTGTTATTCTGTTTTTCAATGAAAACGTTCTGTTAGTAGCGTTGCTAATAACTCCTTAAGATTAATTCAGTTTCATTAGACATCTTTTGTGTCAACTCCTACACTGCTGGAGCAGTTGCCTGTAACTAATGCTGGAGTATTTGCCAACAGTGATAGAGCAGTGAGCAATACCTGTTGGCATTGAAAAGCAGGTAAGTGTATCATCTTGGAAAATTTCAATTTTGACACTTTTCGATGTCAAACGCTTCAATTTTTATTTTTTAAATATAGATAAACCTCGACTTACGAAAAAATGACAAATGTACCAATATGCCTGCCAAATTTCATGATTCTAGATGTCCTAAAAGTGTTTCAATAAAGTTGATATTGTGTAGAAAATGTAAATTTTATATAAAATCAAAAATTGCTAGCTCTATCTAAGGTCCCTCTAAAGGGACCACAAATTCATAATACCAAAATTATAAAAAAATAACTTCCTGCTGGTGCATTCGGTATTTTAGGCCACAATACACCTCTAAAAAAAGATCTGCCACTTCCATTTTGAACCTAAAATTCCATCAAGACCGGAATTGAATGGGGAAACTGGCTAATAACAGTTATTTGGCTAAAACATGTTATTAATGATCTGTTATTGGGTTGTAACATGTATATGGGTTGTAGTATGTATATCATAGAGAATAGACTTAAAATAGAGTTGACATTTGGCGCAATTTCTTGTCCCTTCATGAAAAGCATGAAAAGTGACATCAGCGCTATCTGTTGTTCGTTGCATCAACTAAAAAAGGGGTGGGGATGAAATTCCTCTATGCCTCTACTAGGTGTCGCTAGTTGTCATCCCCTAAAATTCGCATTTTATAAATACTATGCTTAGTTATTACAAGTGTCACTTTATTTTGTTTTTTATCACATCTTTTTTTAAACATTTTATTTAGTAACAAAATGTTCATATAAAGTAATTTAAAGTAACAACTTGTAATAAACTAAGCATAGTATTTATGAAATGAGAACATAAAGAACAAACCTAATATACTTTTTTGTCACAACCTTTTTATTTTATTATTTTATTATTGGTGTTAGAGCAGCCTGGAACACAGCATTTTCTGAATCTTTTGACCATAGTAAAAGGAAATTGATGTCGGTGAATTTAAAGAAAACAACAAATTATAAGGCTTCGAAAATGATTTACATAACTCTTTAAGTACTGAAAAATTTAGTAAAAAAAAAAACGTCAACAATCCTTTTAAATTAATTATCTAAGACCAAAATAAACCGCTGTCATTTTTTTTTTCCCCCTATTTCTTGAAATTTTTGAGAGCAGCGCATTCTATGAGCCGTTGCACGAACTATTTTCCAAGTTTTGTGACGTCATGATGGGATACGGGATTTTTCAACGAATGCCACCCCCCTGATGTATATGTATATGAGTATACATTAATCATTTAATGAGCCGTTTAATGTATGCAAAATTTTATAAACATAGAAATATTAATAGTAAAATATCATAGAAAAAATTATTTTTTCCCCAAAAGTTGACCCTGTGAAATTTTTGTGTAATAATATGTGCTCATTATATAAAATAAAACTTTTTTTTTTTAAATTTTTAGTGTATATTTAGAGAATAAGGGGGGGGGGGGGGTGACTCTAACTTACAAATAAGCTGTGGGAATGATCTGAAATTCATGTCGAGGTTGATGTTTGTAAGTATTTAGAATTTTGTTACCTTAAAATCAAATTATAAAATTGATTTTGCAACCTATATTTTTACACAAAAAATATATTAAAGCAAATAAACAGCTGCTTTTCTATCAATTAGATATTCTTATTTAATATTTTATGAATATTTTAGAATTTTAATCATTCACAATTAGATATTCTTATTGAATAAATTATGAATATTTTGGAATTTTAAATCTTAAGTTATTTAAATGTTAATTTTGTTTTTTTAATAAATTTAAATAATGTCAGAAGTGCAAAATAATAATAAACTGCCTTAATTTTTTAATATGTCTTACTATTTTAAGTTTCTACTCTCAAAACAATTTTTAGTGGAGTTTTAATTTGGTGACACGCTTTTAGATTTTCTTAAAATTCAATAATTTCAATCTAAATTTTGACTTGAGCAGTCTTTGCTTGCCTTGACTTCCTTTGCTTCATTGCACTGCTCGCCACTGCTCCTATATAATCTATCCAGGCTGCCCTCCATTCATGGTTAGTCATTTAGGTTCAAACAAGTGGTTTGTCCTTCTTGTTCTAATATAGGCGATAGATCTTTCTCAGGGGGCCTAGGTACTTCAAGTAGTAGAACAGTTGGCTCTCACTTATTGAAGTTATGCAGCATCGGGTGTGTTCAGTAGTTGGATGGGTGACTGCCACCTCTGACTGAACATAGATTTCCAGATCAGGTCCTCCTCTATTTCCACCCCGTTTTGTTTAAGCAAATGGGGAAGCTGATTGAAGGGTTTAGCGTCACCAGGTTTCAGCCTGGAAAACCATGTTTGACACTTTCATGGTGGTTAGATAAAAATCTATCAAACGAGACCAGAGTTGTGAAGATATGGTTCACCTACACTTCACTCATGTGTGGAGGGTTTAGTTGTCTGGTATCAATCCAGAATTGGATTGACGCAAGGCTGCCTGGGTTTGTTCCAAGGAATAGAGATATGTATATATATCTTCAGGTGTAAAGGCCCTCTGATTTTTACTTTTCCTCAATACCTATAGTAGGAAAAGTATTGTTTTCACCATAAAATTTTTTTTCCAAGATTTTAACGGAATTATCCGTTTTAGGTGTTTTAAGACCTCCTGATTGCTTTTCAGCATGACGTATGTATGTGTGTTATCATCATAGCTCCCAAGGTATTTAAGCTAGAGAGTTGAAACTTGGCAGAAAAATCAGTCCTTACCTGAAGTGGTGCCGCCCAGAAAATCAAATTTTTTCGCCATCTTGAACCCAGTTTGCTGAGTCTCAAATTTTTTTAAAAAATCTTAATAAATCGAGAATGTTCCTGATCGAGTTAAAATTTGACACGAATGTTCCTCTCTGTATGAAAAACAAGCCCACCAAATTTCATTTTGATATTGGCCGCCATTTTGAAGATATCAATTTTTGAATTTTTAAACTTTGACAGTTAATAATACCGAAAGTCTTAATAGGTTTTTAATATATAGCTTATCGTTGGAACCGGAAAAAATTAAGGAACAATTACAAAAAAAACCGATGAAATCCCAATAATTTGTTTAACATTTATAAGCGAATGTAATTATTTATTAGTGGGATAATTTTGATGACGTCAAAGTTTGTTTACATCTGACAAAATACCACCAAACTTCAAATATTTAAATAAAATATAGGTATTAAAAATAAGTTTTTTTTGGAAGAATGATAATAAATCAGTTAGTTCAGAATGGTCACCCGTCCAAGTACTGCCACATCCAATGCCTCTCCTGCTGCGAAGCACTTTAGTGGCCTCTGAAGTGAGGAAAAGTTCCGAGGTACCCTGTACCCGATTTTTTTATTTATTTATTTTTTTTAAATAGAAAAAAGACCTTTATCAGGCTTAAAATGGTGTCTTTAACCTTTTATAATTCTATAGCAAAAGTAGGACATCTACAAAATTAATTATATGAAATAAAAATTAAATGAGGTGAAATGAAATAAACTAAAAGCATTCAAGTAAAAACTTTGATTTTCCTCAAAATAAACACATATATGAAAAAATTCTTAATTATTTGCTCTTTTAAGTGGAAATTATCCTAGGCGCAAAATCCCTGTTTTTTTTTTCTCTCTTTCTAATTATTAAATTAATGATTTACTTTTCTTTTAAAATGCTTCCATTTGACTAAACAAACAAATATAATTTATTACTTTTGGAATTTGAATTTAGTAAAATTTAAAAGAATCAAAATTTTCAACAAGAATGCAGTAGAAAACTTATTAATTGTGAGTTGAATGTTTAATGAATGTTTGTTTATAAATAATTTTTTTAAATAATAATCCAAAAAAGTGTTCATTAATCGAACTACTGTAGAACAGTGGTTCTTAACCGGGGGGCTGCGGTTCCCCATGGGGCCTCTAAAGGTATTTTGGTACTATAATATATATTATATTTGGAGATTTTAAGGTGGTTGTGGTTGCCAAAAGGTTAAGAACCACTGCTGTAGAAGTAAGCAGCTTTTATGGCTAACTTAACCATAAAAGCTGATTGATGATCAACTTGGTTGTCAACCGTGTTATCATTATGCCATATTGATCGTCTATGTATAGTAGTATGGTGGTTGAAATTTTATGTTGGTCCTTATATTGGAGTAAAATTAATTAAATACATTTCTTGTGGGAGGAGCCTCTTCTTCACATAATTCATGTTAATAATGAGTTATAACAATTCTTCACTCATTTTAAACCCAAAAACATCCCCCAGCAAACTTAAAAAAGCTGTAGATTTGGATGTCTGCGTTAAAAATTGTAAACTTGGTTGATAATTGATAACTACAGTATGAGCGTTACGAGTTGTGAATTTTGACACTCAGATTGGCCAACCTAAATAAGGAAAAAAATAAAGCCACTAGGCCTGTGAGAGGCCTGGAACCAGTGATATTTTTGTTTGTCTAGTTGGCCTAACCTTCTAGAATTTCAAATCCTGACTTCTCATTGGTTCCCCACCCTAATTTTTCGTATTTTCCCAACTCTTAACGCACAAACTATTATATTTTCAGCCAAGTGGCCTCTGTAGGCCACTTAACAAAATCATTGTCCACATAATGTGTTTGATAAAGAAAATGTTTTCCTTATCAAGTATTTTTTATCACTTTTACTTCATAAAATAAATAAATTTTACTTCATAAAAAGTAGCATTTTCTTCTTGAAAAAAATAAATAAATAAATTTGATCCCAGAAAAAACAGTACTAACCTAATAATCCAGGAGATAGCGTGCAAAAAAGTGTCTGATTAACATCAAGCTAGAATTTTGTATACAAGTTAATTTTTTAGTTCCTTTTAAGGATATGTGGTCGGCTAAGTTCGTCTGCGGGACATAGCTTGGCAATAGGCATTTACATGTCCCAGCCATTTTGGTGGACAATGTGACTTCCATGATCCTGAGTACAAATTTAGTAAGCAGATCTAAAATCAAGTTAATGGCAGTTTGTCACTAGATAAGTAAGCTATTTAAGTATTACTTAAAATCAAAGTGGTTACCTATAAAGTGACTAACTACCATTAACTTGATGTTTGGTCTACTAACTAATTTTGTACTCAGGATCATGAAAATTACATTTTCCACCAAAATGGGCTCGGGACATGGTCCCTCTCCTCGGGTTTTTGTTTTTTTCAAATGCCTATTTCCATGCTATGTCCCTCAGACGAACTTAGCCGACCATATATTCTTAAAAAGCACTAAAAGATTAACTTGGTCACAAAATTCTAGCTTGACGTAAATCGAACACTTTTTTGCACCCTATCTCCTGGACTATAATCAAATATTTTTCATACAATTTTCTATTTAAATTGTTTAAAAAATAACGATACTTCAGACCCATTTTTATATTTCATGACATCAAATTTTCAGTTAAAACATATTTTCATTCTTATTGGTAAGTAGGGTCTAAAGGAAGGGTAAGTAGGGTCTAAAGGAAGGGTAAGTAGGGTCTAAAGGAAGGGTAAGTAGGGTCTAAAGGAAGGGTAAGTAGGGTCTAAAGGAAGAAATTAGAAGCTCACTTTGACGATATTTTGACTCCTCTTTGGGTCATCTTCAGGCTGAAAACCATATTTATTGTTAGTATATTTTCATTTATTAGAATAAAATAAAAATAAATAAGATGAAACAATAAAACAACAAAATTAGGTGACAAACTAATTAATAATCAAATTATTTAAATATCAGATTTGACGTACAAAATAGAAACAAACCCAAATAAAAGGGGAAAAAATTAAAATTTATTTATTGTAGAAACTAAATATAAATTTGACAAGAAAGGAGAAAAAACTGCCAAAAAAAAGAAATGATAAATTTTTAGAAAGAGGAAAAAACACTTATAAAAGCTTAAAACATTTTTAAATTTAATAAAGTAATTTTTTACTATTTAATAATTAATAGTTGTTAAAAAAAATAATTAAATGAAAAAGAAAAAAAAACAAAACAAAAAAAACCCTCTAACTATTATTAATCAAAAACAGAATTGAAGAGTTAAAATGCATAAGGGTATTAGTGCTAAATCAGTTTCTGAAAAAAAGGTATTTATGTGGCAC